>JBBBDQ010002281.1:400000-420000 GCA_037127315.1 Ascarosepion bandense
GACAAGTTAGTTAGGGTTAGAAAAGTGGGAGTATGTAACACAGAGATTACCGAAGATCAAAACAACTGTTAATGTAGGTTTTTTGAAGACTGCCATAATTTATCCAGCTACATATTAAGGATGTGCGTTGTGGTGCAGTGGATATCGACTCGGAAAGAGAAATCGGAGAGCCGAGTTCGAATTCCAGTTGAATTCCTTACATTCATTTACGCGCAAATACCATTGGGAAAGGTATTAATCCGTCTATTCCTTCCAGTTATGGGTTAAACAACAGGACAGATTGAGTTCTATAGCCTTGGTCGGCAACCAGTCTACCGCAGAAAGCAATGGCAACCTACTACGGGATAATATTCTGCCCAGTCAGTCATGTCTCTTTCGAGACATGATCGCCCAAGCGTGTATCACGTATGGCACTTAATTGACTGACATATTTCGTTAATCAGTTGGTCGGCAGTAGTATGCAATGTGTATGTTATAAAAACTTTACAAGTTCCGATATTATTTCAGATTTGATCATAAAATAAAATGTAAAGTGATTTTTTGTTATTTTTCATTTTTTGCGTTATTTGTTTTTCATTGGTTAAAAAGTAAAAAGTATATTTGTACAATGAAAGACAAACAACAACAAAAAAAATGACAGAATTTTCTTTTCACTTCTATATTTCATTTTCTGATGGAGCTTAAACGAAAGTGAAGCGTGATAAATTTATAAATGTTTACAATTTGTTCCTCGTTCTATTTTTCTGTCTGATTCTAGTCCCTATTTAGTCCATATTTGATCCAAATTAATATATATATATATATATACATACATATATATATATATATATACATATAAAAAAGTGTCGAAACAAAAGTAGCTATTTTGTTTCGACACTTTTTGTGTCTTTTCAAGTGATGTTGTTATTTCAAATGAATGGCTTTAAAAGGTTAAGAACAAGCAAGACCTCTTTCATCAGGGAGGCATTATTGTATGTACAATGTGGACCAATCAGAGTAAAGCAACTTTTACTTTGAAGAATATGTGGGAAGACTTAAAATTAATCTTGGTGGGCATTGGTGTTAGAATTTTATAAAATTAAGATCAGCATTATTAATTAACTATTATATCTACTATATTTTTGTTGCTAAAAAAAAAACAAAAAAAAACATATGTATATATATTTTAACAATTTTGTAGATTTAGAAAATTATTATTAATATTTTAGACGGGGGAGAGAAAAAGAACGGATACACGAATAAATTTACAAACATTCACATATGGAGAAATATTCACAAACATTAGTAAGAAAAAAACATATACATAGTAATACACCCATGTATATATACATACACTATATATATATATAGGGTATCCATAGAGTCCGCGTGCACTTTAAAAAGTTTATAATTTTTGTATTTGTGATAGAAATAATCTGTAACAAATGTTTAATATACCTTGTTTTAAGTATAGTTATTGGATAATTCTTTACCACAAAATTTTCAACAAATTTTAGATAAGTAAAAAAAATATGAACTGCAAAATAGTATTACCCTTTGTATTACTAATGATGGCGGACATGTAGAAATTAAATAAAATTTCAGATTTACTTCTTTCTATTCATTTTTACAAATTATTTCTATTGCAAATACAAAAAAAATTATAAAATGCACACGAATTTTATGGACACCCTGATGTGTGTATGTATATAAACATATATTTGTATACACAATGAGTTTTTTGCATGCTTGCATAAGTGTGTGTGTGTGTGTTTTTGTCTGATAAATAAATTGTAGATTTTACTGTACTGCAGTGTTATTAAGATCTTCTGCAGAGTAACTACTCTTGCCAATCTGATTGCGCGCAAGGATTTTAGAACAACTTGGTAATCATTAAATGAGGAATTCGACTGCAGCCACTTTCCCATCGTCGAAATGTGGCCTCCCTCTGTCTCTTCTATAAATATTTTCATGGCTTCTGCTCGGATGAGCTTAAGTCACTGATGCCTCCTCAACAGGTGTTTACCCGTGCAACCAGACTGGCAACTGGGTCCCACCCATTCACAGTCACGTTAGCCAAATGCAGACGACAATTCTACTCCTGCAGCTTCCTCTTTCGCACTTCCCGCCTGTGGAACTCACTCCCGTATTCTTGCTTTCCTGACGGCTACAACCTCCAGAAATTTAAATGCAAAGTTTATACTCATCTACTAACCACTGGACTCTAGCTCTCTCCCCTCCCCTGTATAACCTTCCCTTTCTCTCCACCTATGTATCTGTCATCGCACCTTCTTTCTCAGCTTTCTATTGTTCCTTTCTAACTAGCTTGTACTCCTCACTCTTTTCTAATTAATCTTTTTACATTTATGTAACCCCCTGCACATCAGTGGCGTTTCTGCCTTGCTCGGGGTGAAATGATTAAAAAAAAAAATTCACATAAAAAGGAAATCAGTTTTCTTGCTGAATGACTGACAAAATGAATAATGAGACAAAATACAATTTGGAATTCCTTGAAGTGATGGAAGGGAAAACGAGATATGAGTGAGTGGACTATGGTTAGGTTTGAGGATGATAAATGAAGAAGAAGAAGAAGAAGAAGAAGAAGAAGAAGAAGAAGAAGAAGAAGAAGAAATGTATAAAAACAATAAAAGAAAACTGATAGGCGGTAGCGAAACAGATGCAAACAATATTTTAAATTTGATAGTCGTGTAAATGCTGTTAAATATATACGCACCTGAGTCAGTTAAAGGAAATAGTTTTGTAGTAATAGTCATAGTAAAAAAAGTAGTAGTATTTGAAGATGAAGATGAACAATAATAACAAGAAGAGCAACGACAACAACAAGTCAAAAAGTAGAAAAATGAAACTAAAAAAACATTCAAGCCTCTCAAAATTAACGATGATAATGTTATGAAGAAATGTATAAGATAAGCCGTGTGGAATTAGAAGAGAATAAAGAGGGTATCAAATGAACCACGAGTCAAACAAGGATTTTGGCGGCCATGTGAGAAAAAAGAAAAAATATATGGAACGTCAGCAAGATGGATGTCTTTGTGTAAAAAGACGAAATTGAAAATACTTAAACAAGTGTGAAAAAAACAAAGAGGTTGCAATATCCAGGGGAATATAGCTCCGTTATTAAATGACTAAAATTAGTCGAACTTATCCACACATAGATATGTATTCATGGAACTTCTTAACTTCTTTACATGAATTTCAATATTTTTATTGCTGTTTAGTCAAGTTAATTTGTTAAAACACAAGAAAGCAATAGTAAAATACATGGGACGGATTGAACTCACACGTGAAATTGTCTTCGTTAAAGGCTTGATAAGATATGCTTCACATAAAAGCGCAGTTTAGTTTTTAATGCTTTTATTATTTTTAAAAATATTTTTTCTCAATAAGATTGAATAATTAAAATTATTTAAAAGCATAAAAACTAACTTTCAATTTAAAATCTAAACTTATTTATAAATGGAACTTTGTCTTTGTGTGTGTGTGTGTGTGTGTGTGTGTGTGTGTGTGTGTGTGTGTGTGTGTGTGCGCGCGCGTGCGGGTGTGTCCGTTACCTATAGACTCCGAAACGGCTGAACCGATTTTCTTGAAAATTTACACAGTTGTACTATAAGCGTCTGCGAGTGTTTTTAGCTAGGTTTTGTGTCGAAGTACCCCCGATAAATATCGAAAATCGATAATCGAAAATATTGGGTTATAGAAGGAGTGGTCTGATTTTAATCAAATTTGTTACACTCATAGACAAAGACATAAGAAACGATATTCAGAAATTTCAAGGTTGCAGTTCTTACAATAGTGTAGAAAATCGATTATATATATATATAAAAGGCAAGATACCGGGTCTGATAAAAATCAGTTTTTCAGCCCTTTTATTTTATTTTTTGTTTCGGGTTTGACTCTAAGTAGGTATAATTGTAGTTCTTAGTCTCTGCCATGATACTATTTACTCAGAGGACTTATTTAGCCTTCAAAATTCAGTTTACGACGAAAAAAACTTATTTGATATCGATACCAGGAAATCAAAATTTGACTTATATCCATTCATTTTTCTTTCAGTCTACGGTTTCGCTTTGCCTGGAAACAACTATTGCTTTTTATTCTTTCGTGCCAACCTCCAAAGAGTCTGAGCTCCAGGACCATAGATTAGTTTTAAAGCTTTCATTACACCCGAGCAACGCCAGGCTATACTGCTAGTTAAATATAAATTTAACTTTAAAATTAAAATGTTCTTTGCGTTATTGTTACATTTTAGTATCTGATTATTATATTCGACTAACAGATAATTCCATTAGTCCGGGAATATTAAATTCATAAAAGAAAAATGAAAATAAAATGCAGTAAATTATTTACACTGTTCGGACTGTTGTCCTCATTTTTATTGTCATGTTTTCGGCGTTTCCGCCGTTGTATGCTCTGGCCTTCTTCGGGTGCTAGGAACTTCGAACGGAACCGCACTTGCGACAGCCTTATAGTGATCTCCCTTTAATTCAACTCTCTAAATTATTTAATCACTACTGCTCAAGGACACATAGCCCAGTGAATAGAGAAATTGGTTAGTTGCAGTGATCTGACCGAAAGAGTTGTAAGTTCAATCCCTGACTACAATTTGAGAGTTTAATTAAATGAATATAGCTACATGGCATTCAGAAGTAGTATTGCACATAAAATGAGAATAATACACCCAAATGACTGAAATAAGTGTTCGTTTCAAAATTCTTAGCAGTTAAATGAGTCCGGAGGGTACAACGGCTTAAACGTCTTAAATATGGCAATTAGTATGAGAACAGCAGTTCGAATAGTGTAATTAATGTAAATATTACCTAATTTCAGAAGGATAGACAAATAATAAAATTCAATAATATTTTCATATATTGGCAGAGGACAGTTAAGATTATGTACCATCAATATTTTCTAAAGAAAAAACTGAAAAACGCATCTTAAATAATTTAAGTTAAATTTAATAAGTTAAATTTAATAAGTTAAATTTTATTTTTCTTTGAAAGATAATAGCCGAAATCTAATCAGTACAAAAAGAAAAATAAATTTCCAAATGTAAATAAAATGTTTACGCTATTCCAAAACATTGCCACTCATCAAATCGAATCACCATTGTAGATAAAAAATTGAAAAATTTCTTACAGTTATATCTGTCCTAAAGATGTGTTTCAAAGTCAATTGGTAAATTTAAGGATTAATTAAATGGTTTTTGTAAATGCAATGCTTACTTTTTGCTTAAACCAAAAATGAAAGTTACGTTTATTACGCACGGCAATGATGGCTTTCCTTTTGTTTGAAGTAACGCGATCTGAAAAAATGACATTACGCTTGTGAGCCATGATGAAGAGCAATAAGTTTCCACAAACACTACAACACAAAAGAAAGGGAAAGAATGCACAACAGTACAATATGACGTACAACCAGGAAATTGTACACATCGAAAATAAATTAATGGAGATTGCGTCGTAACCATGAATCGTTGTAGGTCAGGACGGTCGTAAGCCGAGTAATTACTGTATTTGATAAACACAATATCCCAAATATCAGAATATTTTTTTTCATGTAATATTTTCCCCACGAAATTTTATAGCATCCATATTTTTCATTCATAATTTTTCTTAAATATCCTATTGCTTCAACTTCAATATTACTTCCAGTATTTTTCATATTTTTTCATATTTACCGTGTATTTGTTTGAATATTGTTATCCATTTTCACAACTAAATCTATATCCAGATCCAAAGCCTTCTCACTTCTTAGCCAATTAAGGGGTAATGAGACTATTTAATCCATAGTTAAAGATTTTAAATTCAGAGTTGTACCTAGAGAAGATATGGATGAATACCTTCACCAAGGTTATTCTCGAATAAGTCAATGACACGAACTCGACTGGAATTTGAACTCGACTCTCCGATTCCTCAATCAGATCCGCTGTCTATGATTATATCATGCCGTATTTTCATATCAGTCAGTCAGTTAAGTGCCATACCTGATACACGGTTGGGCGATCATGTCTCGAAAGATACATGACTGACTGGGAAGAAGATTATCCCGCAGTAGGTTGCCATTATATTTTGCGGTAGACTGGTTGCCAGCCAAGGCTATAGAACCCACTCTATCCTGTTATGTAACCCATAACTGGAGGGAAAAGACGGATTAATACCTTTCCCAAGTGAATGCAAGGAATTCAACTGGAATTCAAAATCGGCACCTCGATTTGTCTTTCCGAGTCGATATCCACTGCACCACAACGTACATCCTTGAAATTAGTGTATTTTTATTTAAAGTTTTGCATTTTCATATATACCATTTTAAAGGAGTTTTCTATTGCACTAATACTTGTATAGGTTGGGAGGTCATTCCGTGATATTTTAGTATATCTGAAAGTAAGGTGGGCAATAATCAGTTTTGCGCAATGTGACGGAGTATTTGTTTTGCAGTTATATACTATTTAGCTGTGGCTGTATATCTCGAGATTATTGACAAAATCGAAATAAATATCTGTAATTAATCATGACTAGACATCTCGACTTTATTCACTTTCTCCCCGACCTGAGGTGGCTTCGCTTGCCAAATATTTTCATGGTAACTACCCTGACGAACTGTTTCACTGATGTTCCGAATCCATGAATATAAACGTGCTGCAATATTGGCATTTACGTCCAACCCTTTCATATAAATTCAGTTACCACTTCTGTTGCAACTGTTTCTTTATTTGTACTTACCACCTGCTGAACTCCCTTCCGTTTTCTTGCTTCCATGGCAACAATGATCTTCAAACATTTAAATGCAACATCAATCGCCATCTTCTGTTCTCTTTAATCCCGTACATTTTTTGCATTTCCTCAATCCTCTCTACCCTCAGTCTTCTCTTTGGCTTTCATTCCCTATAACCCCCGGCGTAATAGTAGCTTTTTCGCCTTGTTTGGGGTGAAATGATTAAAAAAAAGCATATGTACTGATCAAAAGACAAATATGTACATCTACATAAACCACAAAAGATAATAACTACAGATTAATGGAAGATAAAAACAGAAATAAATTTAGTGCTGACCATTTTGTTAACAGCAATAAACTAAAGTTCTTCCCGCTAAATATTTTTTCATCAGATTTTGATTATTCCTCCATTATATATACTAAAATAATCACAAACACACGTTCACGATTTATATATATATATATATATATATATATATATATATATATATATATATATCGGGTGGGGTAGAAACATCTGTGCCTTTATATTTCTCTATTTAATTTTGAAACACGTTGGCGTCAAATGTTCAAGATTATGGCAAGTAATGAAATTCGATGGAACCTGTGAGATTCGCGGCTGACTCGAGAAATTCCCCACAGGAGACTGTTTTAACAAGAGTTACTGTCCAGGTCAATTCTTGTATACTCTCCGTTGGTGATCGAGGCTATATTATATGATGAGCGAGTGGAAATCACAGGGACACTTTCCTTTCAGCTCACTCTGTTCAAGAACTTTATACATCCCACTGTACTGATTGATGGCCACTTATAATAACACACACACACACACACACACACACATATATATATATATATATATATATATAAGTGTGAGAAAGATGTGAGAGAGAGAGAGAGAAAGAGAGGTTCATCACGTAAAAACACCTCTTCAGAATATTAACTGTCGTTGGCAATATCATTTTTCACGGGCATTTTGTTTTAAATTGAAGGAAATAGAAACCCTCTAAATTTTTTCTTTGTTTTCTTTTACGTTTTTATTTATTTATTTATTTATTTTTCGGCTTTTGTTAATAATTTCACACTAAATACTTTTGATTTTGTTTCAATACTTTTAAGATACATCTCTAGAAATTTCAAATAGGGACCTCCACTAATTTTAAAAAAGAAAATTTGACCTCCGCTAATTTAAAAAAAAGAAGAAATTGGGACAGCCATTAATTAAAATAGGAAACACCACTAATTAAAAAAAGAACAAAGAAAAATAGGAAACTCCGGTAATTTAATAAAACGAAAAATCTTTCTTGAAGTTTTTATTTTAGTTTTAATTTCAAGCCAATAGATCAAATTTATTATTCTCAATTAGCAAAATATTTAACTGTATTTCAAAAACTAATTTAAAACTAATTTAAATTGACTAGACATGTTTTTTTTTCTAAAATAGCTGATTAGTAACTTATTTAGTCGTCTTTCATCGCAATGTAATTCTCTTCATTAAAAAATCTTCGAAAAATTTATTTTTCTGAAACTTTAGTTGAGGAATATTAACTGATTTAAAGTATAATCTGATTTGAAAAAATATTTTAATGGCTTTATCAAACAAACAATAGTTGTGTTTTTAGCCAACAATAACCATGTTTACATGATTGACGAGAGATGACAAGCGCTGATAAAAGTGTTGACGCCTTCATTGTTGTTCATCTGAGAATTTATGCTAAAACATCATTTAAGACAATGACGTGTAAACCTTTCTTATATAGTTTTTGAAAATGTTGGCAAATATCCTTTGTAATCGCATTTTGGAATGTTGACTTAAAATTTACAATAGTCATCGCTCTTAACTTTTGATAATATCCTGAATTGTCTCCTACACTTTCAAAATGGGCACGTTTATACACAAAAAACATTATTTTTAAAGTTTTTGTGCAAAATGATTTATATTAAACTTCCAAATTTTTTATTAGTAAATATAGTTTTCACTTAATAAAAATATCACCTAACGCGAATAAAATAATGCTGAATTTTAAAATATTTATATATAAATTATTATAAATTATTATAATTAAAATTTTTTAATGAAATGAAAACAGTTTTTGGAAAGATTGATTATTCGCCGAAAAACGTTTTTTCTTCAGACAATAGTGTCCTTAATAAATATTATTTATAAAAGTAATTTAAAGCTTTTTTTAATTAAATAATGTTATAATTGTATTGCATTTATTATTTTACGATTCGAAGCAGATTTTAGGAAAATGAGTTGTAGTTTGAAAAAAAATTTGATGACTTAAATTTTTCAAGGAGTCATGATTTTAACTAATAAAACAAATTGAGCGATTTAAATTTTATAAATTACATGAAATTAAGTAAGTGGGGCATAACATATGCTAAAATAATTTTTTCTAAGATTTAAAAAAAAAGTTTAAAAAATAATTTCATTCATCTGTAAATTATTTGATTATTGTATGAATTTCCAATTCAGTGTGTTTTTCATCGGAAAAAGGGTGCTTAAGCACTAATCGTAAATATTACGTCAGCTGCTGAAGGTTTTCTACCAAAATTTCGTTTTAGAAGGATTAAAAAATTTAATAAAAACATACTTTCGTCTTTTCTCTTAATAGTAACATACACATTTTGACTATAAACCTTTTTTCATCGTGCTATGCTATGTTTACAGCGAAATATTAGAGGTAATTACTTGAAAATTATTGAAATAAATTATAGAATTTTTTCCATATTTTAATTGATATAAGGGTTTCATCTGTATTCAAATTGACTCAACATTTCAGCCGATACGCATTTCAGCCATCCTATGTATTCTTAGGTATTCTCAGCATCCTTCTCTAGAACCTCATCTATGGTTCCTCATATCTGTGAGGAAATTGTCCATAAGTTATTGTCATATAGAATGCTTGATATCAAATAGCGACTCGGCACTCTTTTCTTTGTTTCCTATGAAAAATTTTCTATTTCTTCTCACTTTGCATCGCGTTCAGAAGACACCTTTTTTCTCGTCCAATGAGCATTTAGTTTTCAGTGCCACATTTTCAACCGTCTCTTAAATTCCTCTCAGATATTTAAACTACTGTACTTGCTTGATTTTCTCAGATTTAGAATTATGATAACAGTTATCGGCACGGAAATTGAAATCAGGTTCTGTTCTTATCACTTGGGAAAAGACATCAGCCAAATTCTTCTCCTACTAGCTAAGGATTAAATAGCTGGATAGAGTGTATTGTAGCCTTCATAAAATCCACTCTAGGAGACGGACAACTTTGAATTAAAAACTATGGAAAAAATTAATGGGAAACTC
This sequence comes from Ascarosepion bandense, assembly GCA_037127315.1. Lineage (NCBI taxonomy): Eukaryota > Metazoa > Mollusca > Cephalopoda > Sepiida > Sepiidae > Ascarosepion > Ascarosepion bandense. The sequence goes on from JBBBDQ010002281.1 coordinate 410,022, forward strand.
TTCAACTCTCTTTACTAAATATAAATAAAGAAAGGAAATTGTAGAGAGCCATGTTTAATAAAAAACACCCTTGTGCAAATTAATTGAAACAACTTCTTTAGTTTCCTTTCTTTCACTATAGGGTCAGTTTTAGACCCACTAGAGTTACTAGGTGTAATCGACTTTTAATTTTCCTCAGATTAGGTTATTTACAGGGGTATGCAGCAATATGAATCTGTTTTAGGGGTGTATGATGAAATTTGTTTGGCCTTGAAAAAGATTGTGTCATCCGTGATTGCTTCAGATTTTCATCACGCTAAGACACTATTGTTTCAACTGTCGATTACTTGTCCGACGGCCCTTGTCTGCGATGGAAGCGTACACAATTTTAACGCTGCACGAACACACTAGCAAGCCTTACAGAGACATCACGAATATTGCTGGAGTCAGCCTTTCAACTGTCTGTCGTGTCATCAAGACGAAGAAACAAACTGGATCTATCAGTCTAAAACGTAAAGAAAAATGCAATTGGAAGAGAAAAACAAGGCCAAGAGATGACGTATACGTGACCAAGAAAAGTGTGAAATATCCTGGGAAGACATTATTCTTTTTGTTTCAATTAATTTGCACAGGGTTGTATACTGTATCCGGAACACTTTGAAGAAAGGGTTAATAAAAGTAAGGATAAAAGCTTCACTGTTCGAACAATAAATATTTTACTTACATTATGTTGACACAGTAACACGAGTATGGAATACCCCGGGAGATTCGAACTCATTTCCTTGTGACTAACTTGCTAATTACTTTACTGTGAGGCGTCAGAAATATATGAAATAAAGAAAAAACTTAATCTCAAGAATACGGAAAAAAAGAAACGTATTGAAATTTATTCCTTTCATTGCTTAGAATCGTTCCCACTCAAAAGAGACTACTTACTTCTCGAACCTTTTGCTCGTAGTTATAGTTGAGCGGTTTTTGCAAAATCTCATCTACCTACTCAAGAATCTATCATAGTAGCGGCGAAACATTTTGTCAAGATATCTGGTAACGAGACAAGCAAGTGTGTTGACTCATAACTTTCCTAAGGCCCTGCTTGATAAGTAAGTATTAAGAGCCGAGGTTTGCATATTCAGCTTTAACTGCTGGTAGACGCTACAACGCCCGAACTTACGAAGAAAGAAATTATTTTCGTTCATAACGTATGTAGACGAATAAAACAGTTATCAAAAGAAATATTGATTTAGAACTCTTTCGATTAAGTGGTCTGTTCGTAAAAATAATACAGGAAAGAATTCTATTCTGAACACCTTTTGTAGATTGGCATTTATTAAACGTTTTCCTACCAACAATATTTGTCAGAGTCGAAAAATATTTATGTAGTAGTATTTTAGAAAGAGGGCCTTGTTCATGATATAAATACATTATCACATTGATCTCTGATTCTTTAAGTGTTATCTATACTTTGCTTTTATTTACAAATGTTAAGTTTGAAGCTGAGCTTATGTCATTGATAACTGTACTATTACGAACCGGGAAAAACTAGCGACAAGGTCAACATAAGTAGTAGTACTGATGTTGTCATTTAGTTCCAGTTCTTAATGGTACGGATAATTAATGACAATCGCAGTTTTAAACTTGACATGTACTAGTTTTTTTGAAAATTTGCAAAGAAAATTAACTAAGCAATAAGCTTTGCAACGTTTTGTCTGCAGGGAAAAGGATTGTAAGGTGGAAAACAATTCATTCATAATTGAAATTTTATGTCTTGGGGTAAACATATGATTTTTACTGGCAGCTTGTTCTCAGGTATAAATAAATGAATATTTTTCTACATATTTATATACTAGACTACGATACTTTACAAGCTAATTCAGAAATGAGATGTGCCCTTTCTTATGCATCTCGACATGCTGAATTTGAAAATGACATTCAAATTAGATGATTGGCTTTAGATTTAGAGATATTTAGTCAGTTATGTCATACACACGAGTATAATAGATGTCTCCCAAAAACAATGCTGCTTTGTAAATGTTTTTTATGTTTTGTTCTGTTCTGTTCTATTCTATGTGAGACTACGAGAGCGATACATGAACACATTATAATGGCACTATGTTTTTATAGACTAAAATACAACCGAAAGCTCTCTTCAGAGGTGTATACATGGGCAACCACACATAGCTTCTTTGTCTTTTCTAAACTGAAGAACGGTCATCCATGTATTATCATAATTTCAGAAATTGATGGTCTCTATCTACCCTGATACACTTTCTCTCTTACTGCAATGTTACTTACAGCGTCACATTTTGTGGGAGAAGTAAAATTTCGAGTTTCAGAAGTGGATCTTCAAAGACATGTTGCAGCCTAGGTGTTTGTTTGCATTGGAAAGTTTTCCCCTACATACGTCAAAGATTTAATCACGGTGACTTTATTAGAGTGTTTTCCACAAACGCTTGTTCACCAAAAAGACGGACACGATTCTATTATCCATTCTCTGTATTTACTGCGGGTTTAGCAAAAGTCCAACTTCTTTGATAAGATGTTCGTAACTTTTGGCTCTCTCCAGAAAATCAGTTATGTTGTTCATAAATATCGGGATACTTCCAGCACGACAGCAGTAGCTACTTTATCTTTGCAACTGTTGTTACTGAGATGATCTTGTCCTTTTTATTCTGGGTAGTCTTATTTTTTGTTGGTGTATGTTTTCCCGCTTCAGAATTTTGGTCATTTGCAGCAACCATATTCTTTTCATTTTTCTTGTCGTCTTCAGTTGAAATAATATCTTTCCGTTTTTGGGTTTGTTTTTTTTTTTACTCGTTTTTTTTTTTTTTTTCAACATACGAGTTTTTTAATGTCCAACTTTTGTCGGTTATTTTTATAGAGATTGTCCCTCTTTTTTGCTTTAGTATTTCCCCCCTTAAAGCTTTTTGCTGTCATTGAAAAAGAAATAAGTGAATGTGGAATCAGATATATACTGAAACGGAGAAACTTTATCAGGACAATAAAGGTGTCGGCAAAGTCTCAAAGAAGACTGATTCCAGCAGTATTTTTTAACTAATTAGAGTTCATTATTTAAACGTCTAGCCTAGTCTATTTGTTTCACCAGGAGTGTTACTCACAACAATTTAATATAGCTTTTTAAATTTTTAATTACATATTAAGATGGGGATTAATTGGTTAATGAGGACTTATTATTCGTTTTAATGAGTTCTTATTATTCGTATCAACCATTTGTTAACAAACATGGCAGTATTGTTTTAGACCCTGTCATGTGTAACAGACGTTTTGAGACGCTCTTATACATTGTTTCTATACATTAAAGTTTCAATTAAATTTAAATCAGTTGACATAGTAGGCCAAACGTACTCTTGCTTTCTAGCGGAGTGATAAGAAACGTTGTCATACTGTAACACAAATCTTCTTCACATACGTTTGATTGAAGGCAACTTTTTTTAAATATTGTGATGTGTTCTTCAGCTTTCATGATGCCGTCGATTAAATTCAGCTCATGCCGTGTCATTAATGCTCATACAAGCTGAAACTATGGCGTTTTCAACACCGTTCTTAACTGTTGATAATAAACGCATTTACTTGTTCGCATCGCCTTTATGGCGCCAAACTCGGTGCATACCATCAGATCCAAGTAGGTTGAGCTCTGTTTCCTGTGAACAGCGACTGCTGTTCCAAAACGTTGTATTTCTATCCTTTTTTCATCTATGCAGATTTTAAAATGGGCGTCTTTCTCTCTCGATTTCATTAACGGTTTCCTACGAAACTGTCGGCCATTTATGTCGATCATTTTTAACGTTCATTTGATCGTAACTTTTATGACATTTGCATCTGTGGCATCTTTAGTAATAACATAAACTAATCTTTTTGGTGCTTGAGATAAAATGACTAGATAAGAATGATTTTTTTTAAAAACCAGTATTCTGCCTATCTTAAAATCTACTATTAAAAATACAATGAATAATGTTTTGTTTCTTTAATATAATTACGATATAAAATGAATATAAAATGATTTGTTGAAACAAATAGACCTGGACTTTAGCTTAAATGGCCAAACATTTCTTCTGTTATTTTGAGGTTTTTTTTTTAAGTTAAGCAACAGAGATTACACTAAACGTTTGTTTGTAAATATTCTATATAACCAGTTTACCAACTGTATAAAAAAGAACACAGTTCGTATTGAATAACAGATTTATTCCACGTGAAACAATTATAGAACTAAATGACTACAATAATAAGAAGTATTTTATATTGTATTCAATTTTTATAAAAGAAAAATCAAGGATAGTTCTAAAATATACTTACTATCTACAGTGAAAATATATTTTGTGTCTTCATTTTATTTTTTGATTAATGTTGCAGAATTTGAAAATAAATTATACGTGACAATGTTCGTTGAACTGTGTAATATTCCAACAGAAATAAAAAAAAATCCTAATAGATTTGGTTTAGAAGAAAAGTAATTTTCTTGGAAAAGTGTTAGACGCATATTTATTTATGTATGGCATGCGTCACGAAACTTGTTCAAATGACAAGATGATTTAACTTTACAGAATGTCATGACTTCTGCTAGCTTCGATTATTTTGGCATGACAAATATTTTATTTGCTATTTCTACCAATGGCTAATAGTTTCAGGACATCTAGAAAATTAATCTTTTTTAATCTGAATTTAAATTTTGTAAAGCATTGAATTATAAAATTATTACCTGTTTTTTTTATTTAAACATTACTGAAAAAATATATTTTAAAGAACTTCATAATGACTTATATTTTGTCATGTTTTAGATATGAACTTACATCATTTGTTCGAAAAATCAATTATGACTAAAATATAATCAATAAAAAAAATAAGATAAACATTTTTTGTAGTTGGAATAGCAAAATACAACCGTAAGTTCTATGCTAACTGTTTCTTCTAATGGAATTCTCGCTTCGGGAACACTCTTCTCGTTTCTTGCTTTTCAGCCAACTTTGATCTTCTAAATTTAGATGCAATGTCAATCGTTATTTACTGTCTTTTAAAGTCTTCGTGTTAATCTCTTTTTAATGCTGTTTTCTAGGGGTTTCTAACAGCCAAAAACAACCTTACGTCTTAATTGCTTTATTGGCTTGTTTTCGACTATGTTTCGCGCGGTGGCGTCGTCGTAATCTTAGACCTTGTCACTTCATATCGGCGGCGGCAGCGAAAATGGCAACGGCAAACGGAAGCCGGTGACGGTGCGCCAGTACTAGACAGACGAGACCTAACGCACACGCTGGATGTGCATTGTGGTGCAGTGGATATCGACTCAGAACGATAAATCGGAGAGCCGAGTTCAAATTCCAGTTGAATTACTTGCATTTACTTACGCGCAAATACCCTTGGGAAAGGTATTAATCCGTCACTTCCTTCCAGTTATGGGTTAAATAATAGGACAAATTGAGATCTATAGCCTTTGATGGCAACCAGTCTACCGCAGAAAGCAATGGCAACATACTGCGGGATAACCCAGTCAGCTATGTCTCTTTCGAGACATGATCGCCCAAGCGTGTATCACGCATGGCACTTAACTGACTAAGGAGAAATAAAAAAAAAGATTCTATACTTATTTTGCGGAGGACAGCATAATCATATATTTTACAACAGTTCTAATGATGCAGAACAGTGGTTCCCAAAATTATTTTTTCTTTTGGCCGCATTTTTTGGAATAAAACTTTCTCACCCTCACCAAATTTTATGTGATAAAATATAAAAAAAAACAAAAAAAACAAACAAAAACAGAGAAAGGATTAAAGGGAGATAACTGCGTATTCCAAGTCAAAAAAATTATTGATAACTCTTCCCTCCAATTTGCGGACCCCAGTTACTATATATTTAATATTTGATATCATGCAAAAATTTCACAATGATAAAATTTCTCAATAATTATTTATAACTATTTGTACTGAGACTCATGCATGCAATTCCAAGTAATCTATAATAATATTTTAAATTTTGTAATCATCATTATTTTGGGGATACGCCTTTTTTAGTACTATTTCTAAATCTTCGATTGTCTTTCACTCATTCCGCTTCACGTGTTATCCTCTTCCGCCACACCTATGAGACACGTGCAATTTTTGGGAATCACTGCTACAGAATATGGATATACCATACCTGCTAATATGCGTTTTGATTTTTAATGTTTCACCAGAACAATAAAATCTAGATAAATTTAGTTTAGGACACTGTTAACTTTTTATTAAAAAATGAAATATGATGAGCACATTTGTGAGCGATAGTGTAACTTTGAATGCTTACGGTAAATTGAGTTGCGTGGGAGGTCCCTATGTAAGCACATAGCTTATTAACACAGAGCAAGCTGCGCGAACTAAATATTTCTGACTGGGCACCCAAAAATAAATAGTTTACCCGTTGAGTTAATAGTTATAAGCCTAGATTTACTATTTGTGAAAAAAAAAACAACAACATTATCACGTACATCCCGCTTTCAGTCCTGAATATATCATTAGTTATGTTTCCTTGGGTCATTACATGCTTGGAGGCTTTCAACAATTATATACTCGCACGCAGGCAACAACGTAACCAGATTGGATAAAGGCTGTGCACTGTTTCCTTCTCTCTCTCTCTCTATCTCTCTCTCTCTCTCTCTCTCTCTCTCTCTCTCTCTCTCTCACTGTCTTACTCTCTCATGGATTTCTTTTCCGTATTCACAACCACCTTGAAACACCTTCCGCTGTTACGATGATGGAAATTACCTTTTAGTTTTTATGACGCCTAGCATCCTGCTGTCACTGGCTGTCCAACCATTATATCAGTTGAAAAAAGCTACATACATATATTCCGGTGCGGTCTAGTTCCGTGTAATTGTATATTTTAAAGTCGAGATCACCCAAAGCAAGGCAGTAAAGCCATTGAGACGCAAGTGGTTATTGAGTGCGAAAGAATTAAAAAACAGATGCAACTACTATTGAGCGAGAACAGAGGAAGAGTAATCAGGAGAACAATAGATAACGATTAACATTGCATTTAAAATTTTGCAGATTAAATTTGGCTGGAATGCATGATGATGGAATGGAATTTCCACAAGCGAGAAATACGAGAAAAGTAACTGTAACCATAGAATTTACGGTTGCATCTATCCAGCTCAAGTGTAAACAGGTCAGACCTCGTCGTCAGTCTAGTTCAACGTCTAAATTCAAAGTGTCCAGGCACCATAACAAAGAGCTCATCGAAACAATTACCATAACAATTTATAGAAAAGGAAAAAAAAATTCAACCTTATGGCAGTGCGAAAAGACTGAAGACGAGACGCTAGATCAGAGCCAATAATATTACTGATTCTTCTTTGAGCTCTAGATAAATAGCAGGGGCGCTGGACCATAAGTGGCAGCAAAATTCCAGTCATGTACGAATGGTAAACTTATAGATAGATAACAAACTCTGAAGGGAAAAATTTTCCAGTACGACACAATAAACAAACATTCCTAGTAGCTGAAGTCTTGGGCATGACGGTAAACTGCCTCCGGCAGCAAGGCATCTGATTGGAAGGTTGTGAAGAGCTGTTGTTCCACCCTGACCTGGAGTGGTAGCGCTTGTTAGGGTCCCAACTATGGGCAAATAGTTAACTCCCAAACTGTGGTTAAAACACTATAAATGTATAAAAATACACTTTTATAGAAATATATACATTTTTTAAGGAAAAATATAACCAACAATATATTTTTGAAGAAAAAATGATTACCATAACACATTTTTGAAGGAAAAATTATTTTCAGCATAACATTTTTTAATGCAAAACTAGAAGACATTTTCAGTTTTCTTAAATAAAAAAGAATAAAAACAAAACATTTTTGTTAAAATCTGACTAAATCAATCTTCTTAATATAACCGAATATTTAAAAAAATGTTTTAAAGCCCCACCTTTTTGGCTTTAAAAACCCATAGAGGTTGGTATGCCGTTAAATAAACCTCAAACCAGATCAAACCTAGTAGCTGACTTAGCAATGTATTCAATATAGTCTTCCGACTTCATGTTAGCCGAGAACGTTAGCTCAAGGCGCAGTTTGGATTAATTTAAACCACAGCATTCAACAATATTCAAGGACAGAGGCAACAAAATCTTATCTAAAATCGTGTAAATATACAGGAATGAGGTACTCGAAAATATTTGAAGAAAAGATAAAATAAAATGCTTAAAGCTATCAAGAACGTTAGATAATTTGTTCACAGAGTAAATTCTGCATCAGATGCATTTCCGTTCAGATCCATCGTTGCTTACTGTTTCCGGCGTTCAGGTCCACGTAAGGTGTTCCTAACAGGTAGGCAAATCCAAAAATTCCCTTTCCTTAAGAAGAGTGTACAATCTACTAGTGAGTCCTCGAACGTATTTCCCCATTTTGCAGCGATCACAGGAGTTAAAATGCGTTACGTTATGCATGACGAGCCGTTTCGTTCTACATAGACGTTTACAGATTTTGTCAGTTAAATTTTATTTGTTTGAATGGATTCTTGCCCAATAAAGATGCTTATATGTATATATAATAGCATCATAGCCCGGCGTTGTCTGTGCAACTCAGAATATTTTAGTAGTAGGAGAAAAAAATCTATTTTCTTTTATTTTGCGCAAACTTCATTTGATGTTTTGTGTGACATTGTAAACAACATTGCGTTTGTTTTGTTTCAAAATTATGGGGTAAAATATTTAGATTTTTTGTTGACTAAATGAATTTAACATAAAAAATTAGAAATATAAAAACTATTACGCTTTCAGTTCAGAAATTTTCGAAGAATAATTAAAAATGTATAAAAAGCTACATTGATGCCACACGAAATATACACAATTGATTTCCTGTAATTTGACTTAGCACTAATCATCTTCCACTCCACTGCACTGTGACCTACTTTCCATCCCGTGCGAAGCGTGACCTTATGTGACCTAGATTAAAAAAAAAACAACTAAGAACAGTTGAATTATCGGTTTATCGATTGTTGATTTGTTGCTCTATCTGTAAATCCTTTGTTATAAAATCTCCCGTTGTGACTGCCAAAAACCACATCATAGACCATAACAAATCTCGTTAGAATCCAACTTACGGTTTGGGAGCAATCTAGGTGTATCGGTTTTGAAATATGATCGATTTTCTGCACTATTGTAAGAACTGTAACCTTGAAACTTCTGAAATATCGTTTCTTATGTCTTTGTCTATGAGTGTTTCAAATGAGATTAAAATCGGACCACTCCTTCTATAACCCGATGTTTTCGATTATCGATTTTCGATATTTATCGGGGGTACCTCGACACAAAACCTAGCTCAGAACACTCGCAGACGCTTATAGTACAACTGTGTAAATTCTCAAGAAAATCGGTTCAGCCGTTTCGGAGTCTATAGGTAACGGACGCACACACAGACACACATACACACACAGACAAAGTTCCATTTATAAATAAGTTTAGATGTGTGTGTGTGTGTGTGATAAACAGGATTAAATAAATAAAACGTTTAAAATATACCAGGTCTTAATGGCTAAAAAGAAAACAAGACAAATCTACGTGAATAAAGTCAGTCAGTTAAGTGTCATACGTGATACACGCTTGGGTGATCAAGTCTCTATCGAGACGAACCGGGCAGAAGATTCCCCCGTAGTAGGCTACCGATAGTTTTTGTGGTAGAATGGTTGCCAACTAAGGCTGTAGAAACCAATCTGTACTGCTATTTAACCTATAGATGGAGAGAGAAAAGACGAATTAAAACATTTTCAGAAAACATTTGCGCATAAGTGAATGCAACTAATTCAAGTGGAATTCGAACTCAGCTCTCCGAGCCAGTATCCGCTGCACCACAACGTACATAAAGCAAAGGAGGAAGTTCCAAACAGGAAGCCAATCAACAAAGGCAAGAAACACTTTCCAAGACGGAAATGACACTGCATTTCCCCGTCTCTATTAACGGATTGTTTATTGTATAAAGACAACGAAAAATGATAAAAACGGTATTCAATTAGTAAAACA
>JBBBDQ010002281.1:422500-462500 GCA_037127315.1 Ascarosepion bandense
TTATAATTTATACTTTAGAACATGTACAAACTACAATCTACAACAAAATTGTACATTTTTTTCGAAATCAAAAGAACAATGTCTCATCAGGTATCTAATAATGGTGGTAATAAACGTTATTTTTAAAAGCAAATTAAAAAACTCACTTCCTTTGATTTTTGGAAATCTTTTTTTAACGAGGTAAGAGGATATTAAAAATGGGGAAACAGAAAGACGGTAGAATAAATGAGAAACCAAAAAGAGAAATCAGCAATGGAAAAGAAAAAGAAAATAGAATGACACAGAGAAAATAAAAAGCAAGCAGGGAAACAAGAGAGAAAGGACTGAGAGGAAAAACCAATGGAAACGGGTAAAAAAGAGAAATTATAAATGTAGGCAGGAAGATTTCTCTTTTTGCGTTTATGTATTGCAATATATATTCTCTTATCTATCTATTTATATTATATATACTATTTATATTATATATATATATATATATATATATATATATATATATATATATATATATAGTTCGATTAATAGGAAGGTTTGTCTCTTCCAATTTTTACCATATTTTCCATCTTTTGAATAAGGTTTTGATTATTGTGCTTTCAGTTGTGGATAAACTGACAGAAGTTCATATTTTGTTTTCATATTTTCAAGGATTTTGACTATCGTAGTTATTATCAAGAACTAAGGTTGTGTGTATGGAGTAGTGAAAATCCGTTCACTAACGTTTCTGTTAGAGAAACCATTGATATTATTATAAAAAAAATACACATAATAATAATTCTCTGCCCAACACTGAAAATTAAAACCAAAATACTAAAAAAAAAAACTACTTTTAACTTATACCACCGAAGTTTTATTCTATGATCACAGAAATAATATATACCTGCAACGGGACGGTGTTTCAATGGGCTTAGTTCTGGGTCTAACCTTTAGCAAATTCTACATGGCCAAACTAGAAAATAACATATTTAACCCTCCATCTACGTTCGATATGTAGATGATATTCTTATATTAGTTAAAAGCATCAAATAAATACTAGAAGTAAAAACAACTTCAAAAACCTCTGTCCTCAAGTTCACATACGGGCTTAACAAAGATAACAAAATCCCTTTCCTTGCCATTTTAACAGACACAAACAATAACACATTTACTACCTCCCCATATAAAAAGTAACTAGCAAAAACACTTGCACACTCAACTACAAGATTGAATGCCTTAACTACTACAAAATAGCACTCATACACAATTTAATTAACCGAGCACAAATCAACTCTTCTACAAAAAATATTCTCTCATTAATAATGACTTCCCAAATCACATTCTAGATGAACAAATAAGACGATATTTCAAAAACCTCAAAACGCATCAAACAGAATCTGGCAACTTCACAAAATACCCTCAACATATCATAAAATTTATTTAATCAGATGCACGATAACTACAAACGAGATGAAAAAAAATAATAATAAATCTAATTTGTACTAATATATCTCCCGTTGATCCTAATAAAAAATCAAAATTAATAATATATTATAAAACGTAAATGACTACTGATTTAATTATTCGTAATAAATCGTCCCCACCAACTGATGTATTACGTTAAAACAATAGTATATATAAATTCAAATGGCCTTTAGGATAAGGTAGCTCCGCCAAAAAATGAAAATATATATATATATCCGTTGGATTTACAACAACTACATTAACAGACGTCTTACATTACAGCTGTCTGATCATTCGTCCATTTCTAGACATCTACAACAACATTCCTGTCTACATTCACAATACAAAATAAAAAATAATGATCGATAACACATCTATATTACACCAAGAAACAGCAAAAATAAGTACATATTCTCGGGGTAATATTCATTAAAAAACTTAAGTGGTCAATTAATAGAATAAATGAATACTGTATTAATGTTCTAAAATATTTATAAAAAGAACAGTTTTTTTCATGCTTTAACACGAGCATGACCATGATATTACATCATAAAAAATCCATTTTGGATAATTTCCACGTTCTAATGAACGCGTAGCAATTTGTCAAACGTTTAATTTGAAGCAAGTAGAAAATTTACAATAAGATTTAGCAACACAGTTTTGCGGTTATATTTTGTTACAACGACTAACATTGCTGAAGATGATCTCGGAAGAAAATTGAAAGTATTGGTAACATTGAGAAATGAATAATAAAATCAATTGTCAAAGTTACATTTCATTTCTTACATATTTCAATTATAATACGCGAAAGATTATCCGTGAGTATGAACAGATTTTATTGAAAATAAGCAGACGCAATGTTTGCTTTTTTTTAATCTGTCACACACACACACACACACACACACACACACACACACACACACACACACACATATATATATATATATATATATATATATATATGGCCTGATGGGTGAAAATCAAACTGCTGTCAAATTAGTCGGGTTTTAGACCCGGTTTAAGGTAAAACGGTTATTCTAGCTGAACTGAAGAGCTGTAATACAACGAAACAGGCCTGTCTGCGGATAGTTTATATATATAATGCCTGCTACTAAACTGGCATCGGAAATAGTTAAATGTAACCGTCTCTTCTACTTCAATAGTTCCTTTCTCGCACTTCCTGCCTTTAGAACACCTTTCCATTTATTTGATTCGTTCATAGCTACAATCTCTAAACATTTAAATGCAATGACAAGTTTCCTTTTATATCTTCTTTAATCCCATCAATCTTTCATTCTTTTTTTCAACACTCCCCAGTACGCAGTCTTTTCTGTCATTAAAAACCCCTGTCCACTAATGTTGTTCCCGCCTTGCTTGGGCCGAAATGATGACATGTATATACTTATATATATTACAGTGAGATTCACAAGAAAATTTGTGAAGTTCGCAAGAAAAATTGAAAAAAGTTCTTTAATGAATCATGTTTAAAAGAGGAACCACTGTCCAAATCCACAAATGTGTGTGTGTGTGTGTGTGTGTGTGTGTGTGTGTGTGTGTGTGTGTGTGTGTGTGTAAGGGATTAATATTCCAGTCCTTGCATTGGCAGCATTTTTCATGGGTTTCAGTTTTGAGCCCTTGGATGTATTCACACCTTATTGTATATGATACTCATGTTCAAGCCACTTGACCACACACGTTGTACTGTGGTTAAGCGGAACCAAACATTACTAAAATATCATTAGCAGAGCTACACAGACTTCCTGTCAGGATTAATAATGATCAGATTGGATATCAAATTTTCTTGCTTCGACTTCGGTGTTCGAAAAAAGACACGAGGAAATAAATAGCAATAATAATACCGAGAAAATGGCATAAAATAGGGATGAATAGAAATGGCAGCATCGAAAAATTAACTGAAAATCCAAATTAATGTTTAGGATAAATTATATAATGGCTTATTATCGTATAGATCATTTCGTTCATTAGTCTGTAACTTAGAGTAACTTACGGTTTATCCGGACACCCCTGAGACGCCAGAAGAAATATATATGATAGTAATAAATATATTAATTTGTTTATGGCAATTACCAGGTGTCAAAATCAATCTCTCTCTATCAATATCTTTCTCTCTCTATATATATATATATGTGTGTGTGTGTGTGTGTGTGTGTGTGTGTGTTATTGGAAATCGCCTGAAGGCACCACTAATGGTAGAAACCTATGTCGCGTAATAACTTAATATTCAAAAGCTCTGCAATATCATTGTATTGAACACTTTTAATACAAATGTGCACTCGTGTAACCTTATTATGATTAGAAACTAAGTAATTAAGCAATATATGTGTGTGTGTGTGTGTGTGTGTGTGTGTGTGTGTGTTATCAAAGGCAGAATAAAGCTTAGAACAGGAAATAAAACTCTCATTATTATTCCAAGTAAAGTTTTCATTGATTTCTGCACTACACAGGCTAAAGTTTAAAAAATGCTTTAAAAACACAAACAATAACAACACTGGAAAAATAGCATCCTTGAAAATGAAAGCGCTTAGATAGTGGAAAATTTTGGAACACTTTTATATTCCTTATCTCCAACAAAAAGGAAACATGTAAGAATACTAAAAAAATTGAATAAAAGATTAATAAAATTTCCTTGTCGGTTGTTTTTAACCAAACATGTTTAATATCCTGATATATATATATATATATATATATATATATATATATATATATATATATATATATATATATACAGGATGCCAACAAATAAAATGTGTCACTTAATTGATTGATACTATAATCAGTACATCAACTCCTGAATTTTTGTGTTTTTTTGGGGGGGTTTTTACGAACTTTTCCGTAATTGTTTACTCCATTCTGCAATAGGCTTCACCAATTGAAAGCCGTTTTTTCTCATTTTTGTGATCTTTATACAGAGGAACCTCACTACACGAACTTAATCCGTTTGTGATCCGAAATATTCGTAATCTGAAACTATTTTCTCCATGAGAATCGATATAAAATAGATTAATCCGTTCCTGGACAACCAGACGTTTACTTATTCAAAAGTTTCAATATAATATTCAAGTCAAACTTCCATTAAACCCATTATACAGTATCTGTTAATTTTCTTTGGATCCATAATTAAGTGCTAATGAAAAGAAAGAAAAAAGACACAGTACAATGAAACTAGAAAAGAAAAACCCAACATCACACACGAATATATACAACATGGCGGCCGACTTATAAATGCTTCCGTTTAGTTTAATTTGGTTCGGCTATGTTGTTTGAGAACCGAAATTTTGTTCGTTAATCAAGATATTTTCATCTCGAATTCTCTGTTAAAAAACAATCTGAACGACATGTGAGACGTTCAAGAACCCATGTTGCTCTGTACTAAAAACAATCAGGTATCAGAAATGGTGAAATGCAGTGTTAATGCAGTCTTGAAATGTGTTTCTGCTCTTTTTTCGATTGGTATTCTGTTTGGCATTTTCTGTTCTGGTCTCTTTATTCGCGTAGGTATTTCTCGTTTTCTTTTTCGTTCAGATCTAGTTTGATCATTTTTAGTTTTTAATTTATTTGATTGTATTTATTAGATAGATAAATAGAGAGAGGGCGAGGGAGAGAGAGAGAGAGAAAAACAAAGAAATGGTAATTTTTTTTAGATTACATAATTGTTTTTGAAACAAATTGATTTCCAAACTAATTAGGTCCCAGGTTTTCAAAATTGGTTTATGTTTCGAAAACAATAATTAGTTTAGATATAGAAATTTCCTAAACTGTAAACCCAGTTGTCCTTGATTGATCCTAATCTAACTCGAGTAAGCATAACAAGTAAGTTACATTCGAACTTTTACTGCACATCTTTTACTGCACATCTTCACTGCTGTGCAAATAAATGGAAATAATAATTTCGGTTAGTGTTTCAACATTTAATGTGCCACGACCTAAAAATGTGACGGTGGAGTGGGCATTATTACTTTATAGATACAATAAGTAATAACGAATTTTTAATATTATTGATAATATATGTATTTTTATAAAATAATTCGCCTATAATTAATAGCTGATTCGTCTCTGATTCCATGCGCCTAGGGCTTAGCGAGTAGCGACTCCGACTGACACGAAAGCGGTCGAGTTTCGATCCCGGCCAGAAGCAAGTGGATGTGTCTAGCCACACTGACGAGCTGTGATACAGCAAAACAGGCATGTATGTGGATGACTAATATATATATATATATATATATATATATATATATATATATATATATATCCAAGGGAATAAAGAACGAAGAAAATATTGACAACGTTCAAAACATTAATTTAAAGCAGGGCTCAATATAGAAATAGGGCTAGGGATATTTATTATAAATTATAGTTTAGAACATGTACAAATCCTAATTTACTACAAAAGTGTACATTTTGTTTCGACATCGAAAGAACAATGTCTCATCGGATAGTTAATAATGATGGTAATTATTAACTACCTGATGAGACATTGTTCTTTCGATGTCGAAACAAAATGTACACTTTTGTAGTAAATTGAAATTTGTACATGTTCTAAACTATAATTTATAATATATATATAATTTATAATATATATATATATATATATATATATATATATATATAATGCTGGATTTTTTTTATAAACCTATAATTAATACAGGATCTTTATAGGGACTTATATTACATAATTATTTAGAAATTGATAATTATTGCCAGTTTTGTTTTTTTTTTCTCTGAAATCTACAGTTAATACAAGCCTTTTGAAAAATCTATAATGCTGGATCTTTTTCATATTATTAACGTTGGATTTTTATAAACCAAAAATACTGGATATTTTTCAAAACCTATAATTAATACCGATTTTTTAATATAATACCGAATTTTTGGTAAATATTTAGTGGGAGCATTTTGGATGTTGAATAATAATACTTTTAATTTTTCAAATAAATTAATGAATATGTATTGTACTAAGTTAGGCACCCTAGTAAATACAACTGTATTTTGTACATCTTTACCTGTTTGCACTTCCCCCCACAATTTACTTTCGATCGATCAATGTATGGCTCTTTGAAAGGGTATGACGAACGGACTAGCGAAAATCACAGAATTTTATATACAGGGTGTCCGTGTGCACTTTAATAAATTTATAACTTTATTTGTATTTGTGATAGAAATAATCTGTAAGAAATATTATAAAGTTGAATGTACCTAGTTTTAAGTATGGTTATTAAATAATTCTTTACCAAAAAATTTGCAACAATTTTTAGATGAGTGAAAAAATATGAATTGCAAAATCGTATGACCCTTTGTATTGCTAATGATGGATGACATGTTGAAATTTATATAAAATTTCAATAAAACCTTAAAAATATAGATTTACTTCTTTCTAATCCTTTTTACAATTTTTTTCTATCCCAAATACAAATAACGTCATAAATTTTTTTAAAGTGAACACGAACTTTATGGACACTCTGTGTAGATTAAAAGATTTAATACATTTTAATCGATGGTAGCACTGGCTGCTTGTGTAATGAATGCTGAATTTTGCCTTATAAAGAAACGTCTAGTATTACTATTACCATAGATAATAAAAAAATTATTTTCATTTCTTTAATTAAAACCTGATTGATGAGTCAAAACAAAGAGTACTATTTATATTAAAAGCGCAACCGATGATACTAATTTGTAATTAGCACCAATAGTCTGTCTAGACCAGGTAAAAGCCAACACATAGAATGTTGACTGTGAAGATAAATAATTCTTGTTGGCGCAACACAGCCTAGATTTTCCTATTTCATTTTCAGGGGTATAAGAACAAATAACTTTAAACTTAGGAAATATATGAAAGTGCTAATCCATATGAATTATAACGAGATTCATGTCTGGGGAAACTGGAATATGTTAATGGGAAATTGTAGTCACGCCACTCATAGCCAAGTAGAAACTCTTGAAACAGATTTGCCTTTAAATCCTTCATAGTTAACAGCATATATGTGAGAATGTGTATGTGCTACAGTTAACGTAGGTTTTTATAATATCACTCTCACTCTCTTTCTCCAACTTTTTCTTTTCTTTTTTTCTTCTTTTCTTTTTTGGAGTGGTGGAGGTGGTGGTAGTAGTAGAAGTATAGATTTTCTTTTGACTTGCATAACAGTCTGACAGACTGTTGACGCATAAGAAAACGCAATAGTAACATAATTCAAACCCCAAACCAACATAGAACACACACACACACACACACACACACACACACTTATATATATATATATATATATATATATATATATATATATATATAGTTATTATTGTTATAATAATAGCATACTGCAACTCAAAAGCTATTTAGTTTCGGTGTTCAATACACCATCATCAGGCAGTGAAATGTGGGTTCCTTTACCGGATCGTATATATATTGACCAATATATACGACTCGGAAAAGAACCACATTTCACTGCCTGATGATGGTGCATTGAATACCGAGACTTAATAGCTTTTGAGTTGCAGTATGCTAAAATAATAATAATAATATTAACTATATATCTATAAATGCTCTACTTCTACTATAATATAAAAATAAGAAAAGAGCCCGAAAAAGAAAAATTTCAATCAATCAAATTATTTAACAAAAAAAAAAAAAAGCCTTGCTTGTCTTTGGAGCCTCATCAAAAGATATATAAATGGACGCTCTCAGGCAGACAACGAGAGGAACTTGAAACAAGGCAATAAGAACCTACCAACCATGTCACGTTAAGCTGCATCGACTTTACACATTCTCTGTCCTTGTTTTGGACCGAAGCAAGTTTTGACAGAAAACAGCTATACAGACACCCGACAATCCAACTTCTGAAATTAATGGGTGTGGTGTAATGGTTAGTAAGTTTGTATTGCTAGAACCTGTTACAATTTGATCTTCACAGTGTGTCCCTCACTTTCGGCCTTTTTACACATCTAAGCGATGCTTAGAGAATTAAGGCACCTCGAGGTAGTGTAATAGCAAACTTGTCTCGTTATTATCATTACAAATATGTTCGATCTTCACTAGGTGTCCCATACTTTCGGCTTTGTGCCACATCTAAGCACGGTAGTTTCTGCCTTGCGGATTGTCGAACTCTCTGCTTTCGAGCTGAGAGTAATAACCCAGTCGAGACTCCGCCGACGGGTAGTCTCCTCTGGGGAACAATAAACAGTATATTTTTGGCCGGTCTATATGGCCCGGATTACCAACATTAAAAAGTCCTTGTGTCACATTTTATCTTAAGTGGAAAGGCAAATAAATACTATTTCTAAAATTGATCAGCTATTAATATCCCAACTTTTGAAATAAAGGACTCGCCACCTATATAACAAAATAAATAAATATATTTATTTGTTTATACACTTAACTTCAGTCCGTTCATTTCTATTTCTAAAGTTTTTTGATAACCAGTTCAACCCAATTCAGTAATATCTTACAGAATATCAACTCGTATTACCAGTTGATATAATCTAAAGTAGCAAAATATTCAATCAAGAGAAAATAAAAAAGAAGCAATCGAAAATACAATGGGGTCCTGCTAGAACCAATAGTAATAATACACAAAACTCCAGTTAACTATAAGTTTCTTTTTTTTTATTTGAACCAATGCCCAACTTCATTTCCTTAAAAATGTCATGGCGTTTATCTTTCTTTTTAACACTATCATTTTTATACTGATATAATCAGACCAGAAAAAGATCCCAACTGTAAATCACACAAATACCATAAACACAGACGCGCGCGCATACATCCTCTAACACACTTACACACACAAGCACGCAGTAAAATTAATGACGACAGCACCAGCAGCAGCCAGTAATGGCCATACCTTGAAAGGCATGGACTCACTCGGGCAGACACACGCTCCTCTGCCATTCTGAAGATGAGATTTTGATCTCGAAATATTAATCTATAATAAATAGGTAATACCCAAAAACTTCTTTACCTTCCTTTATTTTACTAAACGCATTGTGATAACCTTCAAGACCTAATCATATACTATCATTTTTTTAATGTTTTAGTCTATTCATTTATAACATAATATGAAAATTTTAATGTCAATCGAAAGAGAAATAATAGAACAAGTATTTTCAAGTTTAACTCGATAAAAATCATCTAAAAATTAGTTTAAAATCTATATAGCTAAAAACGTAATTTTTATTTTCATAATTACAAAAAATCTTGAAAGACAGTGATATTTTATTTTTCGACTTTTAATTTACAAATATTTAACATTTCCTGTGAAATGGTAAATATTACGTCTGGAAATTATTTTTAATGAAACTTAGTTACTTTAACCATTTATCTTGTAAACCTTAAGTTTTGGTCTGAAAGGCAGTTATGTAATTAGTAAATTAAAGTAAAAGAATTTGAGAGGGTAGAAAAAACGGTATTTAGTGAATTTTTTGAAATGAGGATATTTTTTAAATCATTCATTCTTTCCATTAAATATTCGCTAAAATGTAGCTTGTTTAAAAGGGCCCACAACTTGATAAAAACAAATTTTATCGTCCAACTGTTTGTTGTTATTAAGAGGAAAGACCAAAGTATATTTCAATTATTTGATTAAATCTTTTAATCATTTCTAGTACGTTCGAGATTTTGGTTAAACATTTTTTTTTGAGACATCAAAATTGCCATAGATGAGTATTCGAAATGTTAGTGTTTTTTTTTTCTTTGACGATAAAAACTTTAACTGAGAAATTCTTGTAAAATTCAAATAATTGTCGGATTTTAATGAATATTCAGGACTTATTCACAAATTAAATTATTTTAGAACTTTTTTCTTTGTCTAGATATGTATATTTTTTTTTACATCTGATACCCCACCACCTTATTTAATTAAGGAAATTTCCAGAAATTGAATATACTGAAATTTAAATATTTACAAGAGTTAAACGCAGGTCTTCCTTGGAGAATGTAAATCATAAATATTTATTTCCTCTATTTATTTTTAATTAGAAAAGACTTTAACTGGCGTCATTTTCTTAAATTAAGTTTTTTCAAACATGGTCTCCGTAGAAAATATTACATTTTTCATCACGCTGTTAGAATGCTAACTCCTTAAATAAACAGCTACTGTTGAGTTAAAAAAATTAATTTTTACAGTATTTTGAACTTAAAGTAATAGTTGTTTCAAATCAAATTAATTAAACTTTAAATTAGGTAATATTCCCCAAATAAAATTTCAAAGATTAATATTTTATTTTTGATAATTTTTTATTAAAGACTAAAGAGAATTACCGCTAAATACACGTACTAAAAGTGGCGCTGAATTCATTTTTTTAGAAAAACTTCTACAAGACTTTTAAAGAAGTTTTCGTGTTTTTTGATCAATGTAAATATTAAAGTTAATCTATTAACCTGAAATTAAAACTAAGATAAAGGATTTATTTCTTTTTAATCTTTAAAATATGTTTTTAACCGTAAAGATCGTGGAATTTTATTAATTTTTTGAGGTACCTAAAACCAATATTTAAAATGCTTATATGTTTTTCTACTGAAGATAAAAAGAATAACTTTTATATCAGTTTTGTTTTCTAACTCATATTCTTAATAAAATCAAGGTTTTCGTTGTAAAATTAAAGTTTATGCAAGTATTTTAGGTTTTTCTACTCTGCTGCGTCGAATTTATCGCTAGAAATTAGCCATTTTTTTCAAAACAATTTGATTTCGAAAATGTTAATGTAAGCAACTCTTCTTACAGTGCCACAAATATGTCTACGAGCAATTTCAATCGATATCCGATTCACTATAGGAATATGCGTAAAATGGATTGACGGGGATATCTAGAAGAATTTGTTGCCATGAAACCCGTGGAGCGTTGTACTGCTGATATGACTGTTCAAGTGATAAAGGACACGCTTACTCAAATGAATTTAAAACAGGAAAATGCAAGACAACAATGCTACGGTAATGGCAGGCAAGAATCAAATCAAATCTTTTAACACAATGTGTTTGTTCACCCATTGCTACACGCATATACTCAATCTATCCATTAAAGATGTCTGTATGAGAATTCTATGTTTCAAAGATAATTTTTGATATTACAAAGATCGTAAGTTGGTGAAAAAAATCTCCACAAAGAGAAACGTACTTGAGAAAATTGAGACTAGTTAGCGGAAATGAAGAGTGACTACGCTTTTTATCCAACAAAATACAGTGCACTATTTACATTGTTCTGACTATTGTTCTGATTTTGATTTTGATTTTACTTTTTTTTAATCACATCACCCCGAGTAAGGCGGTAACGCCACTGATGTGCAGGGGGCTACGTAAGAGTGAAGAGATTGGAAAAGAGAAAACCGGAAACCACATCCTAAACAGGGAACAAGGAATGAGCCGCTTCACCTGTTCAATAGACGTGGGTGGAGCATGAAACGGGCGATGCCATGTTTACGACGTTTCGGCCGTTGTACACGCTGACCTTTTTCAGTTGCTAAGAATTTCGAACCGAACACTTTATTTCGATCAGTGGGGTATATCCTTCTCATTCCATGTGCGATGCCACTTCTGGTCGCCATGTAGTTATCTCCTTTCTTCTCCCCAGTGGATATAGATGTTGGTTAGTTCCAGTGACTTGAACCAAAGAGTTGTGGAATTTTGAACTCTTTATTATGATCACTGGGGAAGATCATTCTCATTCCATGTGCAATGCCACTTCTGTAAGCCATGTAGTTATCTCCCTTTAACTTAACTCTCTACGCTCACTACTGTTGTAGCCTCAAATAAATATGGCCCAGTGGATACAGAAATTGGTTAGTTCCAGTGACTTGACCCAAAGAGTTGTGAGTTCAATACCAGGCTACAGCAGGAGTGAATTAATAACTTAGAGAGTTAAGTTAAATAGAGATGTGGATGAGTCTATTTAATGTATATTTTCAATGTATATAATTAAATGTGTATTAAAATGAGATCTAATTAGGTCAAATTTAAATACGCATGAAGACTTAGTAAACAACAACCTCAACATAGTTAAAAAATAGAATCATCCTTGATAACTGGTAAAACTATGTCCAAAAGTGCTCGGACATAGAGAACATTCGGACAATTTCTACGTAATTTATTTGCAGAAAAGCAAAAATTACACTGCTTATATACAAGACGTTAAAATTTCCCTTCTCTGATGCCATGCGCTGTTGGCTTAGGGAGTAGAGCCACCGACTGATACCAAATCGGTCGAGTTTCGATCCCGGCCAGAAGCAAGTGGATATGTCTAGCTACACTGATGAGCTGTGAAACTGATCTGTCTGCGGATGACTCTATATATATATATATATATATATATATATATATATGTGTGTGTACTCACAAACAAAAGACAGGAAGAGAAAGCTGAATGTAGGTAGTAGGTTCCAACTAATTTACCGTTTGTAAATGGGTTTGTGAAAATTGTCAGATATATAACTAGATTAGTTAGCAATATTTAATGTAAAAAGTTATAGCTTATATCCTTTTATTTTATACTAAAACCGCCTAATTTAAGCCTCAAGGTACAGAGTTACTGTTAAAATGGTTATAATGAATGAGGTATGATATGTTTAAAAAAAGGGATGACAAGAAGTGAAAATTATAGAGATAAGTAAGATGAGTAACGACTGACGCATGACATTAAAAGGTTAAGATTATAGTGTTCAGAGAAACTCCCACACAGGAACCTGTTCCGCAACGTAGCATTTCTTGGTAAAGAACTCACTAACTGAGACTCTATTTACATTTTGTTGGTCGGTTGGTTGTTTTGTTTTTATGGCATATCTTGGCGGGTCATTGGCGGGTCATTTATTGCCAACTAATTTTTTTTTTAATCTATTGACGGTAATACCGTTTTATTCAAAAATTTATTGTTGTTTTTTAAAAGTTTTGTGTCTAGTAACACTTTTTTATTTTCGAGTATCAAGATTTATTGGGATTTGTTTTTAAGGGCAGGGTCCCCAAGTCCTACCCTGTTATTTAACACATAACTGGAGAGAAAGGACTTTACATTTGGTATATAGAGGAAATTAGTCATTGAACTCGGTGGAAATAACATAACATATCCTCGATGGAAATGTCTTAGCGGCTGAAACTAAACAATGGAATGCATTTGCCACGAAAGCAGCGATAAAGTAGAAATTATCTTGCGACTTTTGTTGGAAAGAGGCTATAGAATTCGAATGTCTTCTATCCACAAGACCGCGCAAACGATTCTGAACTCTATTAAAGTCAAAATTAAATAAATAAATATAAAAATAAGTATATAAAAGCACAAAGGTTGTAAATTACTTGCATGTATATTTGCATCTTAACTCAACTGACTCTTCTAGAAATTTAGATATACCATTTTTATGCTCAGACCTGGAAAACATTTCTTGGTGCTTTGAACTGCCGTCTGATTGAATTTTATTCTTACTCTTATAGCTAGACGACACATCAACCCTTCTGACTGGAATGAGTTAGATGAGTGGATGAGCTTTCATATTGTTTGTCTTTCTTTGTCTGTCTGACTGACTATTTCTATTTCTGTCTCTCTCTGTCTGGCTCTGATTTCTCTCTCTCTCTCTCTCTCTCTCTCTCTCTCTCTCTCTCTTTCTCGCCCAGGAATACTGGATATTCATTCGTACCAAAGATAATACAGTTTCATTTTAGCAAATTCATTAGAAACAAAAACAACTAACCGAGGATCTAAACTTGTTTATAAATGGAACTTTGTGTGTGTGTGTGTGTGCGTGTGTGTGTGTGTGTGTGTGTGTGTGTGTGTGTGTGTGTGTGTGTGTGTGTGTCCGTTACCTATAGAATCCAAGACGGCCGAACCGATTTTCTTGAAAATTTACACAGTTGTACTATAAGCGTCTGCGAGTGTTCTTAGCTAGGTTTTGTGTCGAGGTACCACCGATAAATATCGAAAATTGCTAATCGAAAAAATCGGTTTATAGAAGGAGTGGTCCGATTTTAATCAAATTCGATACACTCATAGACAAAGACATAAGAAGCGATATTCAGAAGTTTCAAGATTGCAGTTCTCACAATAGTGAAGAAAATCTATAATATATATATATATATATATATATATATATATATATATATATATATATATAAGTCAAGATGTTTGTGTGTGTGTCTGTTTATCTTCCTGTATGTTTGTATTTTTTCAGCCCTTTTATTTTAGTTTTTGCTTCGGGTTTGGCGCTAAGTAATTACAATTGTAGTTCTTAGTCTCAGCCATGATACCATTTAATCAGAGCCTTCAAAATTCAGTTTATGACGAAAAAGACTTATTTGATATCGATACCAGGAAATCAAAATTTGACTTACATCCATTCCTTTTTTCTTTCAGTCTACGGTTTCGCATTAACTGGAAACAACTATTGCTTTTTAGTCTTTCGTGCCAACATCCAAAGAGTCTGAACTCTAGGACCATGGATTAGTTTTAAAGCTTTCATTACACCTGTGAGAATATATATGTGTATATATGGCTAAAATCAGCGATTTTTACCAATTTCAAAAATACAAACATATTCCAATCAAATCAAATTCGATTTGAAATACTGCTAAGTATTTTAATAATTGAGGATATTAAATACAATCCATTAGCTTGAAATTAAATTAAAATAAACACAGATTTTTGTTCCTTTTAAAAGTTATTTTAAATTTTAGTTATCTTTTTTATTTGATGATACCTATGTTAACATAAAATCTTAATTTATAAAAACTGAAACATCTGTTTAAATTTTAATGTCGCATATAATTTACTCTGTATTTTCAATGTACTGTTTCAGATTTATGTTTACCTTTTAGATTGGAAATTCAAATACGTCTTTGCACAATTTCCAGTGAATGACAGCAGCAAGCGAAAGCCGTCCAAAGCGACCAAAGGCGCAAACATCAGCAGGCAAGTTTTGGCCTCCGTATTTTGGGATGCACAATGTATTTTTTCACCGTTTACCTTCAGAAAGGAAGAACAACCAATAACGAATATTATATAGCCTTATTGGTGCGTTTGAAAGAAGAAATCGCCAAAAACGATCACAAATGAAGAAGAAAAAGTGATATTTCAGCAAAACGCATCGTGTCACAAGTCGATCACAACGATTGCAAAACTACATGAATTGCAGTTCGAATCGCTTCCGCATCCAACCTATTTTCTAGATGTGGCCTCCAACGATTACTAGTTGTTTGCAGACCTCAAAAGAATAGTTCAGTGAAAGAGATTTGGCTCCAATAAAGAAGTAATTTTAGAAACTTGGGCGTATTTTGAGGCCAATGACAAATCGTTCTACAAAAAGGCAATTGTTAAAGAAGCGTTAGAATCTGTGTACCAGCCTAGAAGGAGACTATGTTGATGAATAAATTCGAATTTTGCTTTTATTAGTTAGACCCGGGATTTATTGTGTTATGTGTTATTGCGCGTACATTACTTCTTCATAGTCAGCCTATGGTCTTTTTCAGTCTACTCTCTTAACTATCCTGTATTTCTGCTTAAAAATGCAGAAATATATAAGTTATAAATACTTGGAGTCCCAAAAAGTTAATGGCCATTTTAGCAATTTTCATTTGTGTGCAGATTTTAATACATTTCAAGCAATGATAACAGGCATGTGAACAAAAGAAGTTTATTCTAAATTACTATTGGAAGTTTGAAAACGCAGTGGAAGTGCAAAGAGAGCTCAAGAAGAACTTTCAAACAGATTCACTGAAGTGATTTATCGTCACTTGAGATCGTTTTTAAGCAGATATAACTGTTCAGAACGTCCACAAGAAACGTCCAGAGAGAGTGCGGATATCGACGACACCGTAAAATGAGAAAGGATAATAGAAACATATCCTCATAGTTCAAGAAAATATGTGTGTCAAGTGATTCGGGAAATAGGAGTTTTAGAATCAAGTGCCCATTTCATTTAGAAGTGCTGTCAGTGGAAAATTACATTCAAAGAATAGTACATGTTCACAATAATGATGATCCAAACAGTGGCAAAATTTACAGAAAATATGCACGTAGTGATGATGCCTCTTTGTATTCGATAAATTAACCATCACAACTGCGACTAATTGGGACTTCAAAAAACGGTAAATTATTGAAGATCAAGTTAATTTACAAAATATTACAGTTTGGCGTGGCTTATTATAAAATATATTAATTTAACGATTCATTTCTTACGATTCTTTGATTGGTTCCCTTTACTTGAAATTGCGGCGACAGTCTGTCAAGCCACGGAACAGTTTTATTTTAAATTTCATGCTACAAATAATACTTGTGTAAATCAAATTAGTTTAACATTACATTTTCTAATTTTAAAAAAAAAATGTGTCACAGATGTATGTTTTATTTTTGCAAGATTTATAAAACCAAGAATTATTTTTTTACAAATGTGTCGATCGCTCAGAGATGGCCGAATTTTTTTTTTAAATCTCAAAATTTTAGATTCCGTTCAATGTCATTTCTGATATTATCAACATTGCTTTTTTCTACCTACATTTATATACGTTAAAATCTAAACTAAGCACAAGTGATTATTAAAGGGTAAAATATTTTCGCGGAATTTGAAGTCATTCTGGGGACTATTTCTTTTTTTACAAATCTGTGAATTTGCTTTGTTCTTTTTTACAACGGGTTAGACACGACATTGTGCGTTGTGGTGCCGTGCATATCGACTCGGAACGACAAATCGGGGAGCAGAGTTCAAATTCTAGTTGAATTCCTTACATTCAGTTACGCGCAAATACCCTTGGGAAAGGTATTAATCCCTCTCTTCTCTCCAGTTATGGGTTAAATAACAGGACAGCTTGGGTTCTATAACCTTGGCTGGCAATCAGTCTATCGCAAAAAGCAATGGCAACCTACTGCGGGATAATTTTCTTCCCAGTCACTCTTTCGAGACATAACTGCCCAAGCGTGTATCAATTAATTGACTGAAATGCGACATTAGTATTCTGCAAACTTCAAGCCGTCTGAAACTAACTTGACACTAAGCCGCAAGTGATAAAAATAACTTTATCTAAAATATACAACCAGAAACCTAGACAACACATAGGGAAGATAGCACAATGTTTTGGTGAAATTTCTAAAAAAAAATTTAAAGGTAGTAGAGTAGAAGGCTGGTATCCTAGATTTGCGGAAGGAGCACAGGACCCTTACACCGATCCTGGATATTCTTATGTATTTGGGGTTTCTGCATTCTACGAAAGGTACCCTAGGTTGTTGTTTTTTTATTTTTTTAAAAATATTTTTTTCTTAGAATTTTTATTTTCCTGATACAATGTTTTTTCGACTTTATACTTCTTTATGTCAGAAACTTTTCAGTATCGACCAACTCTTAATTGATGTTGTTCCCAGGTCCACCCTCACCAAGGTGGTAGCATCTGTTAGGTTTCTAGCTATGGAAAAATAATAAATCCCCAAACAAAACAAAACACTATGAAAGTGTAAAAATACATTTTTAATGTAAAAATACC
Source organism: Ascarosepion bandense (assembly GCA_037127315.1). NCBI lineage: Eukaryota > Metazoa > Mollusca > Cephalopoda > Sepiida > Sepiidae > Ascarosepion > Ascarosepion bandense. The sequence continues at coordinate 440,385 of JBBBDQ010002281.1, forward strand.
AGCATTATATTTTTATATATAAAATAGACAATGATATATATTTATAGTAAAATTACCAACAATACATATTATCATCTACCATGTAACCAGTTGTGAAAGCAGAATCATTCAACCACGACAGAGATTGAATATATTCTTAAATCCGACATTGAGTGAATCTAGGCAGCTTTCAAGCTTCAACACTAATTCAGTTCTCAACTAAATTTCAAACAGTTTGCAGAGTTAGATAGAACACCACCTTAGTTACATTTTGAAAAAGATTTTTTGAATTTTGATTCAGTAGAAAATTGTTATATCAAAATATGTCAATTCCGAAAAGCGAGGCCAACTACATAGGTAAATAAATGAGTGACGCTTCTAATAATAAATCTTATTCTTTGTAACTTTTTTTCTGTTTAATAATTTTACATGCGGTTTCAGCATTTAAATTCTGATGATATCTTTTATCACTTTTGTCAATCTAACTTTGCTTATCCCTTATCATTTTATCAGAACTGATTATCAGAATTAATTATAAATAATCAACTTTTTACTACATAGAATTCTATTGCATAGAATTCTATTGCATAGAATTTATTTTCTTTTTAATATCTTTGAATGCTGTTTTCAGCATTAAATTTTTATTAAATTAATAGCAATTCCTAGAAAAATCATGGATTACATGGAAGAATGCGTAAAAAGTAATATTGTTAAGAATATATTAAACCTGGAAAAGAATAGGACAAGTTATTAAACCTGGAAAAGTAAAGGACAAGATATTCTAGTGAAGTAAAAAATAAGAAATTTCTTACTTAAAATATTGCATTCAAATTTTATTTTTAGCTGCAATATTTTAAGTAAGAAATTTCTTATTTTTACTTCACTAGAATATCTTGTCCTTTATTTTTCCAGGTTTAATAACTCGTTCTGTTCTTTTCCAGGTTTAACATAATATTAAGAATATTACTTATCATGGGCATATTTTCCATGCAATAACACATATATTACATCCGAGCTTCTAAGAAAAATAAATGTCGGAATTAAATGACCCAGAAAGTGCTGATGTGCCATTACACAAACAAACCAATCAATTTTCAAAACCTCCAGTATTTTCTCCAAGACCTCTGACTTTGTTTTTGATTCACATCATTGATTTCCCAAAAATATTTAAGGTCATATGACAGTAACAATATACCATGAGAAGATGTTGAAGGGGATTGCTACAAACGCTATATTGATTTTGACGGCTCAAGGCCGAAATCTGTTGCATTTTCAAATCTTCTGTTAATAATGGCTGATGCAGACGTGAAGGTAATTCATTTACCTCACATATTTAATCAGCTGTTCATTGACACTCTTCAATAATTGCTTTCTTACCAAATATTTTCAATATATTCGTCAATGATGTTTGTTGAAGATCAGCCAGTTAGCGGCGGTTCATCAACTGACTTCACGACGTTTGAAACGCTCACTTGTGTTTTGTCGAAATTATATTAGGAACCACCACAAAAATAAATAAATAAATAAATAAATACCTAAGGTTCAAAATGAAATTTTAAAAATGAAAAATCTTTCTCGACGCTTTTATTTTACGGTATTTACATTTACGGACTATTGTTCTCATCTTTGTTGCCATTTGTATAATGTTTCGGCCGTTGTACGTTCTGGTCTTCTTCAGATGCTAGAAATGTTGGACCGAACCCTTTATTACAATCACTGGGGTATATCATTCTCATTCCTTGCGTAGTAATGACTCGATTAGAAGTCATGGGTTATCTCTCTCTAACCATGCAGGTTCCTTATTCACCACTACTGAAGCCTGGTATTGAACTATTGGGGGCAGAAATATAGACAAATGCTTTTATTTTAGTTTTAATTTCAAGTTAATAAATTTAGAATTTCCAATAAGCAAAATACTTTGCTGAATCTCAAACTAATTGAAAACTAATTTAAATTGACGGGAAGGATATTTTTGTTACTAAAATAGCTGATTAGTACCCTTTTTTAGTCGTCTTTAATCGCAATGTAGTTCTCTTTATTAAAAAATAAGTCTGACAAAGATAAAATTTACTTTTCTAAAACTTTATTCGAGGAATATTAGCTAATATAATTAATCTGATTTGAAGCAAATATGATTTACTTTAAGTTTACTTTAAGTTTAAAATATCATAAAAATGCATATTTTAATGCTACAGTCGATGTATTTTTAACACGTCAATAGTTGCATTAATGTGATATTAGACCTTAAGTTGTTCTACGGTGATATTATCTGTAAAATTTAACTGAAGAAAATGAAGTGAGCGCCTATTTGATATAAGTTTTAATTAGACAGTCATCTTTATAATTTAGGAAAATACTCCCCGTAAGCTAATGTTTTATTGTATTATAGAATTGTTGCCGTTAAATTTACTATAGCTGTCGTTTTTATTTTCAGATTTTGTTTTTTACGGTCGTCCGTACTTACAAAAATCGGCACTTTTATACACATACAAAGAAAATTCAAAATTATTTTTAAATATTGATGTTTGATGATTTGTATTAATAAATATAGTTTTTATTTAATAATATCATCTAAAAAGATTAAATTTAATACAGAATTTTTAAAAAAATTAAAACTTAATATATATTTATAATAAAAATTTTAAATGAATACAATTCTTGTAAAAATTCATTATTCATCGGATTTTTTAAAGACAGTAGTGTCTTTAATAAATCTAAAACAAATAACAGCTTTTCTAATTAATGCCATAGTTTTACTGCATTTGTTATTTTATCACTCAGAGCAGATTTTTGGTGTTTCTGTTCGACAAAAAAATTCTACATGTCCTTAACTAACATAAATATAAAGAAGCTGAAATTTTAATTTATCGAAATTTCGTAAAATCAAGAAATGTCGAAATCAAGATGTAATATATATATATATATATATATATATATATATATATATATATATATTACCAAGATTTTCTAAAAAAAAAAAAATTTAAGAATGTTTTCATTCATTTGTGAATAAGTCCTGAAAATAGAATTAAACTCCGACGATTGTCCGAATTTCCAAAACAATGTGTTTTAATGCCAAAAAAGGACGCTAAAATTTAATTTATTAATTTGGGCCAACTGGCTTTCGCAAAAAGAAAAAAAATAATGCTTTTAACCAAACGTGAGAGAAAGGATTTATAAATTTATTAGAATATAGAAAAAATATTTTGGTCTTTTCTTTTAATAATAAATATTTTGGTGATAGTATTTTGCTTTTATCAACTTTGGTGCTTTCCCCTCCCCTTGTGGTATGCTCGCTCATTTTATAGAAAAGTTTTGGAAGCACCTAGATTATATCATGAAGCTTCTTGAAGCAGCCCTCTTCACAAATGAAAATATAAAAAAAACTCTGCACACGATCATTCGTTCGAAACCTGTTTGTAAGGACAAGAAATTATAAAAAAACAAAACAGGCCAACAGAGGCGGAAACATGTTATGTGGCAGACTTGGTTCAAAATTGTGCCGACCCTTAAATTTTACAGCGAAATGTACATCCATTTCGCGTGCATCGTCTGAATACGTTTATTCTTTTCATTTAAAGTCCTTTTTAAGTTAAATGTAGTAAACATCTACAATATTTTACCCATTTGTCTTTTAATTTGTAGATTGAACACTTAATTAGTGACAGTTAAAAACAGAGAATTCACGTGTTGCAATTCTTTGTTGGATGCAAAAGACTTTACACAATCAAGCAGATGCAATTTAAAATATGTTTTTTTTTGTTTTTTTTTTAATCATCTCACCCCAAGCAAGGCATTCCACTGCCACTATTGCGCATGGGGCTACATAGGGGAAAGTAAAGAGAAGGAGTGGAGAGACATAGGGAATGTCAGGAGGAAGGTGACAGATGAGTAAGGATACCGAGGATGAGGGTTGGGCAGATGGGAAGAGTGTTTGATAGAATAGGAGCAGGTTAGTGTGTTAGGAGGTGTCTATTAACCTTACATTTAAACTCCTGGAGATTGTAGCCGTCGGGGAAGCAATCGTGTGGAAGGGAATTCCACAGTCGGGAAGTGCGAGGAAAGAAACTGTTGGAGTAGAAGTTACGGTTGCATTTTATTGGTTTCACTGTAAAAGGGTGGGATCTAGTTGCTAATCTAGTATCTCGTTCAAATTCGTATTTAGGGGGCACCAGTGATCTAAGTTCACATGTAGCTGAAGAAAAACAGAAATATATTACCAATTCCGGGTATTTCCAAACGCTCTTCGTGGTCAAACGGGTGGATAATACAGCGTGCTGTAAATAAAAGAATACTTACAATATTCAATTTCTTTGATCACCAAAACGTTCGCCACACCATCGCGCATAGTCTTTTAACATCGTTTCACCTACCAAGACAACATTTAATAATTTGAGCTACAGACGCTTGTCTACAAGTCGATTAGCTATAGACAGACACCTTAAGTCTCGATTACATACACGCAAAATATTGCAAACTTTAGTACTTTTTTCTGGGAGGTGAATAGGTCGCAGCTTGCTCGAACTTTGTCCACATTCCTTTTGAAGCCTAATCACTGACAGCGTGAAATTCATAATAAAGTGCGGACATCTGCTTCCCTCTTCACGTGATGACTCTTAATTTTACCCTCATTGTGCTGTCAATCTCGTAGAGCGGTTGACCGCAAGACCGCAATTCACAAATTTTAACACTTGGAGCCCCCCGTTTTTATTCTAGAACGAGACTTCTTTTTCAGTGGAGAGGACATTGAGTGACAAGACATGAATGTCTCATCTTACGAGTGATCGTTCTCTTATATTAATGTTTGCTGGTAAAGTGATGCTTTATTACTATTTAAAATAAATGCTACGCCACTTCAGGAAATAGACGACAATGGCTCTCTACAACTTTTCTTTTTATGCGAATTGTTATGGCTTAAGAAAGATAACTTTAGTTTACCGTTGCCTACTCTATGACATTCAGTTGGTCTTTGTCTAACCCCACTATTTAAAGCCAGTAAGTAAGATGAGCCCGTTCACACACCTCCCTGATCTTTTGAACAGGAGTAGAGGTTCATCCCTTGTTTCCTGTGTAGGAATTGAGTTCCGGTTCCTTCTAAAGTCTACTGCAACTCTTTAGTTCTGACGTCTCAGCCTGAACTCAGAAATTTTATTCACTAATTAAATCTTGACCGCTTCATGTCTAGAATAAGCTGTCTATCTTTCCTGTTAGCTTGCCCTTTCCTAAGCTAATACAACGCCACTCAGTAAGCTCTACCTTGAGTGGCCCTTGGACATTGTATTGGGTGAACATTAGTAAAAAAAGATATATTTACGCCTTTCCCATTGGCATTAACATGAAATGGACACCACAGACTAGACTGGGATTTGAACTCGTTTCTCCAGTTTCAATTTACATGCGATAATTGTTACGTTATGTGAACATCCTATTGTTAATAATTCATTGAAAAAATCCATCACTTTCAGTACACTAGGTGCCACCACTTATTTTCGACACCTATGTTTTAAAGTGAATTTTCAAAAATAAAATGTTTCCGTGACGATTTAATTTTAGCTTAATTCTAAGCTAAATGATTAAATTTACTATTTCCATTAAACAAAATACTCGGTGTATTTCAAACTAAAATTATATTTATTGGAATCTAAAATTTTGAAGATTTTAACAATGTTTTGGTCATTTTTGAGCATATTTATAAACAAAAAGTTAATTCACGGCTTTAAAAATCTTGCAAAAATAAAATATACATTATACATTTTTGACACATTATTTTTGAAAAATTAGCAAATTTAAAGTTATATTAATCTGATTTGAAATAAATATTATTTATGGCAAGACATTTTGAATTAAAGTATTTATTAATCAGAAAGGTCTGACTCATTGATTCTCAAGTATACGATAACAGTCCCTGTTATCAATCAGTTTTACACATTTGGAAGTATGGTGACCAAAAATTGCAGAACACACGTGAATGTTATATATATATATATATATATATATATATATATATATATATATATATACTCTCTATTATGATAAATACCGGAATGTATTTATTTGGGTGTGTGCATATATATATATATATATATATATATATACTTATGAGTTGTGATGCTTTTTGCCGCCAAATTTTAAAAGCAATACAAACATTAGAAAGAAATGAAACGCCTGTAGAATAAAAATAAATAAAAAGAAAATCAGCCAATCGCAAACTGCTCCCAGAAAATATAAAATTACACAAGGCTCCACATAAATAAGAAAGAGAACCGAGACTCAACAGTGTAAAATAAGCATCCCCGATGAGTGAAGGCATCATAACAGTGTCCTCATGAAACTTCGAAGTCAGTATGAACCTGCTCTGTAAAGTGACAAATTCTTTGCACACAAACACACACATACACACGCACACATACATGCATACACACACACACACATATATATAATTTTGGAGCAAATAATTCTCCTCCTCATTTTCACGCTCAGAGATTTGTGTCTTAATGTATGATACTGAATAGTAGGCACATCGATATATGTTACCATTATTTTACACGGCATGGATCCACTCGTTTATATAGAACTCTCGTGTTTTCGTTAAGAATTTTCCTGAAGTCCTATCAAAAGGAAAAATGTTAGGATGCTGGAAAACCTTAATAAAAGTTAATTAAATCTTCCTTGTCAATCGTATTTAATGAAAGATGTTTGAAAATAAGTTGGCTGCATATATATATATATATATATAGAGAGAGAGAGAGAGACAGACAGACAGACAGACAGACAGACAGACAGAGGATGAATGGGGAGACGTTTGTCACTTAACTCAGGGGTTTTCAAACTGTGGTCCGCGGACCACAAGGGGTCCTCAAGGATAAGATAGGGGGTCCGTGGATTAACTCATCACGTGAAATTCAAAGTATAAATTTTCAATGTCTGGATATTTATTTTTACTTATTAATGTTATCAAATGACCAAAGCTTGCACTATCGCCCATTACATGTCAACGTTATTTATACAAAAAATTATTTTACACATGCAAGAGCTTGATGTTCAAATTTACTTTTTACGTTTATAGTAGGTTCGTAGACTAAAACTTGAAATATAAAGGGGTCCGTAAGTAAAAAGTTTGAAAACCACTGACTTAACCGACCAGAAGTATGCAGCCTTCGAAGTTGCGTGAAAGCATTATTTTAGTGCCTTTTCAGTGTCTGTTTTGTAAAACCCCTGAGAAATGAAGACTTCACAAAGACGAGTTCAGAAACTTTGAAGTCAGCATAACTCTTCTCAGTTAAGTGACAAACATCTCTACATTATTAATGCTCTATCTCGATATCGAGTCTTTTAGAACAAAACACCTACTTGCGCAAATATTATTTTATCAGTAAACCACCAAAAAAAAAAAGAACAGCAATCTCAGCACTAAACATCATCACAACTCAACATATATATATATGTGTGTGTGTGTGTGTGTGTGTGTGTGTGTGTGTGTGTGTGTGTGTGTTTCTGAAAAAGAAAAACGGTAAAAGGTAAAATCAGTTATTAAAAATCGTCTGAAGACACCACTCATGATAGAAACCTAGGTAGCGAAATTACTCGTTTAAAAATAGAAAATATATATATTTATATATATATATATATATATGTGTGTGTGTGTGTGTGTGTGTGTGTGTGTGTGTGTGTGTGTGTGTGAAAAGTGTATGTATATAATTATAAATATCAATATATATATATATATATATATATATATATATATATATATATATGCAATTTGTTATATATATTATATTATTTATATATTATATATGCGTGGTACTTATTTGAAAGCGCTCAATATCAGTTAGATTTCAGTAAAATGACAGTCAAGGTATTATGGCTTTCTTTTTTTATGTAATTTTAATGTGGTTTTACGATATTTTTTTTCTTCAGAACAAACATTATATAAAAATTGTTCAAATGTTTGTTTGTTTGTTTTTTCAGAGCGTTTTCGGATATACTTTTAGCTATTATCGAAGATGAATTTTGTTTTATATGTGACTGAATAAGCATAGTGTTTCTGAATATGTGTAGAGTGATGAGCATGTTTTATATTCCGAACGTGATAAGCACGTGTTTGCCCTGTTTCTAGTATTTCATTTCCTAGTAACCAACAACATTTTGTTCATATTCATAGATACGTTATTTCAAATAAAGGCGTCGCTAAAACTAAATAGAGTTTTCCTCCTTTCTCAAATTTTAGTCATATTGTTCCTATCTACAGATTATATCTGCGAATATTCTCACACCTACATTATATATATATATATATATATATATATATATATATATATATGAATAATATAATGAATAATACAATGAATGTCTGTTATGTTTAATCATGAGCCGTTCTAGACGTCGTAATTTGGCTTTAATTTCAGTTAAAAATAAAGATAAAAATTCTCCAACATTTGGATAATTATCTATTGATTTTCTTCTAAGCTTTCGGCTCACGTGAGCCATCTTCAGAGAGGTTGTTTAGACTGAAATATTATAACATCCACCATCACCGACGATTTAATTTTGTGTTGACATAAAACTCCGCTTGGCAACGGTAATAGTTACCAAAAATAATAAACGCAGTTCTTAAATTTGCGATGCGGTTTTATGACGTCACACCGCGTGATAACGCGAAATGACAACAAAACCATGTAGTCAAATGCAATGCAATATGTTATGTCCGGATTTAAAGTTGATTTTATTGAGTGTTGGTTGTTTAGATTTGATGTACATGGCCTCCAATATCTGCAGGTTCCTCTTACTTTAGAACGGCTCATGATTAAACATAAAAGACATTCATTGTCTCTTATATTTAACAGCATATGTTTAGAAAAAAAAAAAAAAAAAAATATATATATATATATATATATATATATATATATAAATTAAAAAAGGATTAATTCAATGATGTTGGATGATCATTTCGATATGAAAATCCCCACGGGGATAACACATCACCTCAGCAACAGAAAAATCCTTTCAGAAACTGGAGAAAAATCAGTCTAATTTTCCTTTTTAAATAGATTTGCAAAGAAAATTTTAAAAAAACAAAAAAAACAAGATAAAACAAAATAAAATCAAATAAACAAAAAAAGAAAAAATTGACATCGTCTGGGTTCGCAAAAAAAAAGAAAGAGAATTGTAACTTAAAATTAACGGACGGCCGTGTTGAATTGATGTAAGGTTAAGCAACACGGAAAAAAGGTGGGAGATAAGAGAGATAAAGGAAGGGAGGGAAAAAGAAAAGAAAAGAAAGAAAATTTTTTTTTATATTACAGACGATGGACATATTCAAAAACCTAACTTCCCAAAAACGTTGAAGTATTAGAAAAAGGCCTTTACTTAAAAAGGCATAATTATTTTTAAAGGGATTAAAAAGATATAGGATTTAAAATAAATTTTTTTTTTCAAAAAATTAGGTCATTTGATTTAAACTAAATGAAGACGCCGCTAGGTAAAAAAAAAATCCATTTACAATTATACATACATATAGAAATACATAGATACACATACACACACACACAATTTTTCGATTGTGAATACATATATACATACATACACATACACACACATACATTCAATTCCATACACACTTATATACACATACATGCGCATACACACATATATATGTGTACACACATATACAAAAATTCACACACACAATATATAAGTGTACACACACACATGCACACATATATATATACACACACACACATATATATACATTATACATTATACATATGCACACACACATACATATAAAAAATATAAAAAATTAATGATTATAAAAAAGAGCATTTGAATAGCTAAAAAATTTTTACACACATAAATACATATATACACACATACATATATACATATATACACACATATATAAAAATATGCACATACACACACAAACATACACATATACATAAAAATTATAAAAAGAAAAATTAAAAATTAAAAATTAAAAATTAAAAAATTAAAAATTAAAAAAAAATTAAAAAACTTAATATTTAAAAATTAAAATTTAAAATTTAAATTTTAAAATCCGCCCTATGACGGCACTTATTAATGAATTCATTCCTAAGATTCAAAAGTAAGTCCTGATGAGGATACTTCAAAATCAGAATCTTCTCCAATAAACATAGACGGCACCTATCACGAAAGTTTTTAGGGGTACAAGCTGAGCCTATTAATTTCCAGCTGATTATAGGGTCCTGCCCTTCCTCCTTAATTTTCCAGAATCTACGTGATAGTGCCGTCTGGAATCTTTGGTTAGGGTTCAAAAACGAGTACTTGTGGTTGTAAAGTCTCTGTTTGAAAGGGCCCGCGGACATGCCAATATAAGTCCGGTAATTGTCTTTGTTGTTAGATGGAGAAATACGGGCTTCATAAATTACTTGGCTGGATTTACATTTGCCCTGCACCGGGCAGGTATCCACAGAATTACAATTACATTTATCAACAATTCCAGATTTAACGTCGGTATTATTTAGGTTCATTAAAATATGCCTATTATGGGAATTAATTGTATCATCTATATTTGAGGTGCAAGAGTAACTGATTTTTAGGGTGAATTTATTAAAAACTTTATTTAAGGCTTATTATTATTATTATTAAAATGTTTATCGATTAATCTGAGAAAATACTTACCAATATTTATATTAGTTAGCTTACAATAAGGAGGGTTAAACCAAATTATCTTTTTTTTTTCTACATTTTCGGGTGTTTTTAATTTTTGATGATTCTGGGTTTATAGCAGGCTTATCATACGTTAACTTGTTAATAAAACCGCTTTTCTGAAGGGCCTTATCGTAAATTTCTTGACTTGCGTTGAAAATTTTTATATTGGATGATAATTGGTTAACCCTATTATTTACTATCTTGGGTATTTGTCTTATAATATTTTTGGGGTGGTTGGATAAACTATTTATATAGGTGGGAGAACTATTTTCTTTGAGAAAGGGTTGGTAGGAACCATCATTTAAGTTAAGGGTGATATCTAGATAGTTTACAATTTTGAGATTGGAAGTAACCTCAACCTTAAAACCTAGAAAATTTAGGGCTCTGATAATTTTTTTATGTATTCTATTAGTGTAAGGCCCATTGGAATTGGGAATACATATCAATCCATCATCCCGATATAGGCCTATTAGTTTAGGGTCTAAAAATCTACTTAAAATATCTAAAATATAAATACCTATTAGATCTGCTACCTGGGCAGAATCATAGGCTCCCATAGGGACATCAAAACTATCTTTAGGCCCTTTTATCCAAGTAGAATTATCAAAGGTGAGAATGGATTTTCTAGCTTCCAGTATAATCCTATAGTCACTATCCGAAATATTAACATAACCTCTAACAAAGTCTAAACAATCCACAAGAAGTTTTTTTTTATATAGAGGAATAGAAATCCACAATATCAAATTTAAGGAAAGTGGATTTGGATTTGTCATTGATATTATCAAACCATTTTATGGTATCTAAGGAACTCTTCCAAAGATTCGGTTGTAAATTAGATTGTAACTTCTCTATTTGGATCTTCAGAACTTCCCTAGAAATTAAGCCTAATTCACTTTTAGTGGGATTAATTAGTCTAGTTTGTAATTTATTTTGGAAGTTTGGCTTGTGGTTCTTAAATAAAATATAAGCTTCTTTGGTAGAAATTTTACAAATTCTATCACTAATATTTAGTTCATTTGCAAATTTAGCCATATCAGAGTTAATTTCCGATAAAATTAGGTTTCCTCTGTCTATTTTGTAATGACTAGTTATACTATTTTTAAGGATATTTAGGTAATTGGAAGTATTACACTTGTAAATGTTATTTGATTTGTCCGATTAGATTCATAGGTCTTTAGAATTTTTTAAGGTATTAATGTTCGACTTTAATAAATCCTGGTATTCATTAGAAGTTCCCCGGAACTTGTTTTTGGGGATCAAATTAAAAAGGTCTTTTTCAAACGAGTTTAAAAATTTGCATTTCGGTGGAGTTCTTAGAGTTTTTAGATCAAAGCACTCTGTACAATCAGGAGAAGAATCCGTTGAACGCAGGAAAAAGTAGGCTTTCCATCGAAGCCTCCTCACAAAACTTTCAATTTTTTCCGTAAGATGAAAGAGAAAGGAATTCAGATTAGGATAAGGAATATTCTTCAAAGAATACTCCGGGTTAAATTTCTCCATAGGAAAGGTGGTGTTGTTTTGGTAGAAAAAATCCGGGAATAAACCAAGAGAGCTCAACTACCACATGGAGCTCTCTTCCTGTATCATTTTTTAATATTAAAATAAAGTTTTTAATATTAATTAGGATCGGATTTTTGGAATTCACCTTCCTGCTTTTTCCGCTTGAATTAAAGTATCTGAATTAAAATATTTTGCTCCTACCTAATATTTTTGTTAACTTATTTTAGTATTTTTCGTTTTTACTTAACTTATTTATTTATTTATTTAATTTACTTATTTCTCTGTATTTAAATCGACTGAGAATTGACTTTGTTTTTCTAATGTTAAACGCTTGGAATTATATTCATTTTATCACATTAGTTTTTTCGTAATTATATGCTACTTTATGTATTTGTACTTTCTGTATATTTACTCTTGTGGAAATATTTTACGCCTTTTGTAAAAAAAAAGAAATGTTTTAGGAAGATTTAAAATTTGAAATGCTTAAAGAGAATCTTTTGAAAAGGTTTCTCTAAAGATAGTTTTATTTTTAAGAAATTTTTGAGGGGTTTAAATTATTATTTGTGATTGTAGTTTTTTTTTATCTCCCGTTTTTCATTTTTTACTTTTCTCCACCACATTTTGTCTTTTTAGTCAGTTATGTCCGTGGATTTTAATGTCTGTTCCTATTTTATGTGAGTATATATTCTTTACATTTTTATATATTTTAAATGTAATTGAGTATATACTTCCTATTTCTGTCCCCTTCTTGCATCTGTCTAATTCCAAAAAAAATTTGTGTATGCATATATTTTATCATAGATTTGTTTTTATGTATGTGTGTGTAAAAATATGTGTTACTTTTATTATATTATGTGTGGTTTGATGTATCTATTCTAAATTTGTTTCCGGTTTAAATAATACAAGCTTCACTTCCGCCGTTAAAATTTTATAAAAAATATTCTGATTGAATTCATTTAGTTTTCAACAATCGGAACGAGAAAACGTAAGTAAACTTACACTGTCAAATTAAATCTTGATTTATAACTGTCTAAATATGTGTTGGGTTTCCTCTTAACACACACACACACACACACACACACACACACACACACACATATATATATATATATATATATATATATATATATATATATATATATATTCAACGACAACAGCCAAATAAATGTAAAAAATGATTGTTAGATGTGAAAATGAAATTTAACTAATAATAGCTATCATTTGAGAAAATCAGAAGCGTAAGTTAGAAACATTCATTTGAGTAAATTCTGCATTTTTTTGTTTGTTGTTTTTTTTTTTTGTTGTTGTTTTTTTTTTTTTTTTTTGTAAAAACAAAATTGTTATTTGTAATTCATAAAGCTATCAAAATAATAGTAAATAATAATCTCTTGTTCATGGCTGTGATGATGTCGGTATTATCTTGGCAGAATTTTGTGCTCTTTAACTGCTATTATTATTATTATTATTATTATTATTATTATTATTATTATTATTATTATTATTATTATCTTTGTTTTTGCTTAATATAAGCGCTGGCAAGTTTATTATCCAAGGCATAAGGCAAGGCAACGTATTGTTTGCACAATTTCGGATGCTAAGTGATGTTCAGCATGTACAATATCTATACTTTCTTCTTCTTCTTTTTCTTCTTCTTTACCATCAGTTTGCCCTGTTAATTCAAGACGTGGGAGATCATGTTTCTCTAAAATATCCTGCCTTTTATAACCATTTATATTTTTTTTTTTGCGATATCTCTTATTAGCTGTTCAACCAACCATTTACATAAGATCATTAGATAGGTTACACGCTGCCTTCCTTTGTCCTTCTTGCCCTCAGCATGCCCTGTGAATGTCAACTTTTCCATGTCGTCTTTCCTCATTTTGTGGCTTAGAAATGTTAACAGTCTCTTTGTGATACGATGTAGTGTATTGACACAGCAGATAATTATCTAAACGTATATTGTTAAATATAACAGACAATTAATGTCCATTGTGTTTAATCATGGACTGTTCTAAACATCGTATTTTGGCTTTAATTTCTGGTGAAAACATAGCCATGTACTATTAGACAGATTTTAATGACACAATAATACTCACACATACACACTGTAAAAAGAACTTTCAGATATTTGAGGCCATCTACATTAAATCAAAGTACCCGACACTCAATAAAATAACATTTCAATCTAACCACAACGTATTACATTGCATTTAGTCATATGGTTCTATTGATAACATTTCGGTCTCTCACTTGATGTGACGTCATAGAACCGCAATACTAATTTACGACTTTCGTCTACTATTCGGTGACTGTTATCGTCGCATAGCAATGCTTTGTGTCAACATAAGTAAATATCATCTTTGATGATGGATATCTTTATGTTAACGTCCCTACAATCACTTTGAAGATGGCTCATATAAGCCAAAACCTTAGAACCAGCATAATAAAAAAATATCCAAATGTTGGACGATTTTTGTTTTTATTTTCGCCAGAAATTAAAGCCAAAATGCGATGTTTAGAACGGCTCGTGATTACTCATTCATTGCTTGTTATATTTAACAATATATGTTCTGATATGATGTATTAGTGTCCATTTTGTTTCCATTTTCTCCCAAACTTCGTTCTCTTTTGTTTATTTTCCTTTTTCTTTCGACTAATTATTTTTTATATTTTTTATATATTTATTTTTATTTATTTATTCTTTTATATCCTAATACGTTTTCAGTTTTTGTGATCCTGTCTGCATCTCTTTCACTAACATACGCGGCATCCGCACCAACTTCCCCAGCGTAGATTCTTTCCTCCATAATAACTCACCTGATATATTAGCCCTATGTGAAACTAATCTTAACCCTTTTATCCCCTCATCTGAGTTCTGCGTTCCTGGCTACCTTCCCCTCTTCAGGAAGGACTCCAATGTTCATATGCATGGGCTTGGTGTCTATGTCAGCGAACACCTTCCCTTAGCTAGGGTGTCATCTTTTGAATCCCCAGATCATTCTTTCATGTGCTTCCGCCTCTCACTTCTCAGCTCGATTAGCTATCTCTTCTTTCTGTACCGCTCTCCTTCCTCCCCTGACTGTTCGTTACTTGACATCATTTCTGACAATATTGACAAAGCCATTTCTACCCATCCCTCTGCCCATGTATTCGTGTTTGGTGACTTTAACGCCCACCACACCAAGTGGCTGAAGAACGCTGTCACTGACCCTGCTGGTGCCCACACCATGAACTTTTCAATCACCCAATCCCTTACGCAAGTAGTGGACTTCCCCACGCGTTTCTCCGACAACCCTAACGGAAGGAACTCACTTCTAGACCTCTGCTTCACTTCCATCCCAGACTCTTGCACTACCAGACAACTCTGCCCACTTGGAAACTCTGACCACACTGTAGTGTCCGTCAATATTTCACTCCACTCCCGCCCGACCCATGAAACACAGACAAGTAGAATATCATACTGCTATCAAAGAGCAGACTGGGATTCGTTCCGAGACTTCCTCTGTGACATCCCTTGGAACAACGTCTTTAGTCTTCCCATCGAAGAATGTGCATCCGAGGTCTCCTCCTGGGTTAAGGCTGGCATCGATGCCTTCATCCCTGCTAGGAAATTCCAGCTTAAATCTCATTCGTCTCCATGGTTCTCACTCGCTTGTTCGGCTGCCATTGCCCACCGGAATCATTTCTTCCGACTTTATCGTAACTATGCGTCGGAACAAAACAGGCGCCTTTTCACTTCAGCTCGTAATAAGTGTAAAAGGATACTTAACGAAGCTAAGATGTTGTTTGCTGCCAGAATGAAGCAACGCATAGCATGCTCTAAATTCGGCTCTAAAGACTACTGGCGACTCTGGAAAAGAGTACTTAACAAGAGCAAGTCCACAATACCCCCGCTAATCAACAAATTTGAGGTCCTCACCTCCCCAGCAGATAAGGCTGAATGTTTTGCCCGCAGATTCTCGAACAATTCGAGTCTGGACTCGTCTGGAGTTTTTACACCCGACTTCTCACCTAGAACCGAGGCACAACTGAATGATGTCCACATTACACCTTCGCTTGTCTCTAAGATAATCTTAAAACTTGACCCACAAAGCGAGCACAAAGCGAGCGGTGGTGACGGAATCCCAACCATAGTCTTAAAGAAATGTGCCCCTGAACTCTCCTCTATCCTTTCTAAGCTCTACAACCTCTGCCTATCTGCTTCCTGCTTTCCTGCCTGTTGGAAATCTTCCTCTATAGTTCCTATATTTAAAAACACTGGAGAACCCTCTGACCCTGCAAATTACCGCCCTATCAGCCTTCTTCCGATCTTTGGCAAAGTGTTCGAAGCCATTATCAACGCCGAGGTGGTTCAGCATCTCACAGCACACAGGCTCCTCTCGGACAAGCAATATGGTTTCCGCTTCACCAGGTCTACTGCTGATATGCTAACGACCATCACCGAGTACATATACCAGGCACTCGACAGGAATGGCGAAGCTCGAACCGTTGCATTGGATATATCTAAGGCGTTCGACAGAGTTTGGCATGCTGGCCTTCTATGTAAACTGCGGAGCTATGGTATAACTGGACATTTGTTTGAACTAATCCAGTCATTCCTCTCTAACCGCACAATGAAAGTGGTATTAAACGGACATGCCTCTCAGAACTACCATACAAACGCCGGTGTCCCCCAAGGCTCCATCTTAGGTCCTACACTCTTCCTGATATATATTAATGATCTCCCTGATTCCATAAGAACCCAAATAGGTTTGTACGCCGATGACACCACAGTTTACTCTCGCCTCCAACAAAAATCTGGTGTAGGCGTCAAAGCTAAACTCGCAGCTGAGATTGAAAAAGACCTCCAATCCATATTGGACTGGGGTAAGAAATGGCTAGTAAATTTTAATGCTTCTAAAACAAAGCTACTGTCAATTAACCATCATCGACAATCTCACCTACCTCCCATTAGCATGGACCAGGCTTGCCTCCCAGAGAGTAAAACACGACGCCTCCTTGGTCTCACACTTTCAGCGGACCTCAAATGGAATGACTATATCGAATCCATTGCTAAATCCGCTGCTATGAAAGTCGGTTCTCTGTGTAGGGCCCGGAAGTTTTTTCCGTCTAAATCTATCCTGCACATTTACAAATCTACCATCCGCCCGTGCATTGAATACTGCTGCCATATCTGGTCGGGTGCCCCTGCTGTTCTCCTCGGGCTTCTCGATAAGGTTCAGAGGAGGGTCTGTAATGTGATAGATACCGACTTGGCAGACCGCCTGCAGTCTCTCTCCCACCGGCGAGACGTGGCTTCGCTGTGTCTCTTCTATAAATACTTTCACGGCTTCTGCTCCGATGAACTTAGATCACTGGTGCCCTCTAAATACGAATTTGCACGAGATACTAGATTAGCAACTAGATCCCACCCTTTTACAGTGAAACCGATAAAATGCAGCCGTAACTTCTACTCCAACAGTTTCTTTCCTCGCACTTCCCGACTGTGGAATTCTCTTCCAAACGATTGCTTCCCCGACGGCTACAATCTCCAGGAGTTTAAATGTAAGGTCAATAGACACCTCCTAACACATTAACCTGCTCCCATTCTATCAAGCACTCTTCCCATCTGCCCGATACTCATCCTCGCTATCCTTACTCATCTATCACCTTTCTCCTGACATTCCCTATGTCTATCCACTCCTTCTCTTTACCTTCCCCTATGTAGCCCCATGCGCAATAGTGGCAGTGGAATGCCTTGCTTGGGGTGAGATGATTAAAAAAAAAAATATCATCTGTTCTCTTTTAAGACACTTTGTTTAATTTGATATTTCCAATTTATTATTCGCAAATTGATTTTTTTTTTGTTTGTGTTTTTTTTTTTTTGCTAAAATGCTAGTTTTTCTTATACTGATAATACTCTTAAGTAGATGAACAGAGTGTATTTAGTATGTAAATGCATCAATAACTCTTTAGCGTAATAATAAAAATACATTTTGTACAACAAAATATTTATTTTTCTGTATTATATATATATATATATATATATACAGAAAATCTAAGCACGAGCCAAAAAACCTACCTAGGTTTAACCCTACCGTTCTTCAGGGTAAACTGAATATTTACCCTGAAGAACCGTAGGGTGAAACCTAGGTAGGTTTATTGGCTCGTGCTTAGATTCTGTCTTTGTTGCTCTATTTTCGTATTGAGCGCTTTAGTGTTAGGGTTTTCGTCTTGTGATTTTTTTCTTTCTTACGATTACTTGACTTTTTGTTCATGTGCATCGTTTGTTTCTTTTTTTATTTCCCCTTCTTTTCCCTCCGAGTTCGTCCTCGGTGGGTTGTACAAGACGATTTAAATTATAGCTTAATTAGTACTAGTTTTGGCAGTGTTAGTTCTGTTACTATACATAAAATTTTATCAGGTGTTCATAAAACAAGGCTCGAGATAATATAAAGTACATAAAGTATATATTAATAAATAGAGCTATACATATTATTCTACGTCTATAGCAAACTCGGAGTTTCATGCACTCTGCAGTCATCAGGTGCTTATTATGAACTGACCGTTCCGGGATTTAACTTTTTTCTTTTTGCATTGTTCAAGATAGTTATATATTATAATGCTGAAATGCTATTTTTTTAATTGTATATTTTAATATGATTTCACTTAAAACTTGGAATATGAACTTGTAAAGTGAAATCTTATAAGTAAAATTTAAATTAATAGGGAGACTATTTTAGAGCAGAACTTATACGTTTTGTACGTCTGTGTCAAGAGAGATTAACTGTTTTTATTTTAGGGAAAAACCAAAGAAATGAATAATAACAAATAATGTAAAAACGTCTACATAGAAGAATCTATGTTAATCCGGGTCAACGTATTTGAGTAGATATTTATTTCTATGTTTGCATGTGGTTATCAGTTCACATCTTTTGTTTAGTAAGTTAAGGATGTGCATTATGGTGCAGTGGATATCGGCTCAAAACGAGGAATCGGCTTGCGGAGTTCGAATTCCAGTTGAATTCCTTGCATTCACTTACGCACAAATACCCTTGGGAAAGGTATTAATCCGTCTCTTCCCTCCAGTTGTGGGTTAAATAACAGAACAAATTAGATTTTATAGCCTTGGCTGGCAACCAGTCTACCGCAAAAGGCAATGGTAACCTACTGCGGGATAATCTTCTGTCCAGTCAGTCATGTCTCTTTCGAGACATGATCGCCCAAAGCGTGTATCACGTATGACACTTAACTGACTTAAGTATTTTAAGATAACAATTTGTCCTAAAACACATCAGTTACATCTATTTCCTATTCAATTATAAGATTTGTTTTTGTGATGATATCCCGTGTATACATATGTGTGTGTGTGTGTGTGTGTGTGTGTGTGTGAAAGAAATGAGTGTATCGGTTGATTGACAGGAGTTAAGCAGACGCTGGTGGCAAGATAGTACCCATTTCACAACTACCGTTACTATAGGCAATAAAGAATGACAGTTTGCTGTCAAAACAGTGAAACTCTAGCAAACAAGTCGACGTTCCTCATTTAATAGAAGAAAAAAAAAACAGAAATAGACTATGCGATCCGAACAATAAAAAGCGCACTAAAAGACCTTCAGTACATTTTTTTTTGACCTTTTTTTTTACATTCATCGTCTCCCCGGCCAATAAAATACAATTTAAGACAACAAACATATTTACTAATTTTTACTGTCACATTTTAAGGGCTATCACTCTTTTACTTTTGTATTTGTTTTTACATTTATTTACACTTTTTAGTTAATTTTTCTTTCCTTTTATTTATCTATTTATTTTATTTTATTTTTTTTGTAGTCATGTTAACATTTTAATTATCAAGAAAAAGAAAAGAGAAAAATGTTTTCTTGTTTTACTTACGTCTTACTTTTTCTCCACAATTTTCTCGTATCAGTAGACTTTTATGTGTCATGTCCCTTCTTGGTGCAAGCAATCATGGCCCTCTACATTTTCCTGTTCCTTGTAGCACTTAATAATTTTTTTCTTGTTATTTCTACCAAAGCCTGTCTTGCAATTCATTAAGCCCATCAACTATGTTATGTGCTGTTGCCCTGTCTTTTCCCTCTATCCGCCCTGTGAGTGTCAGATTCTTCAAGCCCCCCTTCCTCATTCCGTGTTCCAGAGACTTCTTACACACACACACACACACACACACACACACACACACACACATATATATATATATATATATATATATATATACATAGATGTATGAAGGCATTTTTCTTTTGAACTTCAGCTGTCTCTTTCTAGTTAAGTATGTTTCCTTTTTGTTTCCATGCTCTCCAAAATCTCGTTGTTGCTCATATGTTTGGTTCATGGTATCTTTAGCATCCTTCGGTGGAGCCACATTTTTGTTATCTCGAAGCTTTTCTTCTTTTTTGAGGAGATTGTCTAGCATTCGCTGCCATACAGGAGGACATATTAGACAACAGCCCAGCTCACGTTTGCAAACGAGAGATGTAAGTAAATGTATCCGAAGATACACGCCTTTTTATGTAAATTTTCTTTTTTAATATATATATATATATATATATATATATTTGTCAAAATTCTTGTTTTAGACCAAATCTAATATAATATTACCCCCATTTCTATTCGATTAGTAGAATTTAACCTAACAATAGTCAGACCATATTAATTTTAACAAAAATATTTTTGAGAAAACTTTTAACAGAGATGAATATTACATAATGTCATCTCTTTTCCCTATTTTCCTTTTCCTTTTTCCCCCTTCTTATGTGTCTATCCCTTCTTTTCACCGTCTGAAACCGGCATTCATTACCATGGCTACTGAAGATTTTCCCCTTTTGCTCCTTCCTTTTTTCCCCTTTCTAGAAACCCAAACATAAAACAACGAATTTATTCGCCTGAAGAGAGTCAATTTTAGACTCGAAACACGTGTAGCGCAAATCATGAACAATTAATACTTATTAACTTGTATAACTACCAAAACAATAAACAAATATTTTAAAGAAAACGTTCACGGCTTCTCACACTTTTTATTTTATTATATATATATATATATATATATATATATATATATATATATATATAGATACATGCCGGTTTAATTAAAAGTGACAGACAAGTTGTGATGGTAAAGTTTTTATGTAATGTTTCATGTGATCTTATAATTTCTTTCGTTTGATGACATAAATTACAAATTCACATGTCCTTTAAAGAACTGCTTCCTTGAACCTAAGTTGATAAATAATTATATCTCTCATATCACAACGAAACTAACTCGAAGACTGACGCTACATCACTCTCAACGGAGCTCAATTCGATTTCATTTAAACATACAAGGAGGCCAATCAAACCTTATCTTGAATATGCTTGTTGACAACACAAATATCGTAATAATGAAGGCCTTATTAATAAAAACTAAAAACCGAAAACTTAATCACATCAACTACGAGCACGCTAAAAACATGCTCACCGTATTCGGTGAATGACACTTCTTCTACTCCAGATTATACATAACACCACTTCTGTTACGCGTACAATAATATTAATCCTCTAAAATAGATAAAGGCATAGCCGAAAGCGCTCGGATAAACATAACATTTGCACAATTTTTATATAAATTATGTCCTCAAAAGAAAAAAATAAGATGAAATAAGAAATCATAAGATCTCTCTCTCTCTCTCTCTCTCTCTCTCTCTCTCTCTCTCACACACACAAACACACACACACGCGCGCGCACACACACACAGATAGACACACACACACACACATATATATATATATATATATATATATTAATCATATCACCCCGAACAAGGCGGTAACGCCACTGATGTGCAGGGGGCTCCGTAATAGTGAAAAGATTGGAAAAGAGAAAACCGGAAACCACATCCTAAACAGGGAACAAGGGATGAGCCTCTTAACCTATTCAATAGACGTGGATGGAGTGTGAACCGGGCG
>JBBBDQ010002281.1:467500-540000 GCA_037127315.1 Ascarosepion bandense
CCAAAAACCCGATCCTAATTAATATTAAAAATTTTATTTTAATATTAAAAAATGATACAGGAAGAGAACTCCATGTAATAAAATATTACAGAGCAAATATAAATTAAAAAAGGATTAATTCAATGATGATGGTTGATCATTTCGATATGAAAATCCCCACGGGGGATAACACATCACCTCAGCAACAGAAAAATCCTTTCAGAAACTGGAGAAAAATCAGTCTAATTTTCCTTTTTAAATAGATTTTCAAAGAAATTAAAAAAGAAAAAGAAAAAGAAAAAGAAAAAAAAAAAGAAAAAGATAAAACAAAATAAAATCAAATAAACAAGAAAAGAAAAAATTGACATCGTCTGGGTTCGCAAAAAAAGGAAAGAGAATTGAAACTTAAAAATTAACGGACAGCCGTGTTGAATTGATGTAAGGTTAAGCAACACGGAAAAAAGGTGGGAGATAAGAGAGATAAATGAAGGAAGGGAGGGAAAAAGAAAAGAAAAGAAAAGAAAGAAAAAAAATTATATATTGCAGACGCTGGACATATTCAAAAACCTAACTTCCCAAAAACGTTGAAGTGTTAGAATTATGCCTTTACTTAAAAAGGCATAATTATTTTTTAAGGGAATAAAAAGATATAGGATTTAAAGTAATTTTTTTTAAAAAAATAGGTCATTTGATTTAAACCAAATAAAGACACCGCTAGGTAAAAAAAAAAATTCCATTTACAATTATACATACATATAGAAGTACACACATGCATACATACATACATACATACATACACACACACACACAATTCTTCGATTATGAATACATATATACATACATACACACACACACATTCAGTTCCATACAAACTTATATACATATATACACATACATGCGCATACACACATATATATGTGTACACATATACAAAAATTCACACACACAATATATATGTACACACACATACATGCACATATATACATACACACACACACATATACATACACACACACACACACACACACACACACACATATATATATATATATACATTATACATATGCACACACACACACACATATAAAAAATATAAAAAATTAATGAATATTATAAAAAAGAGCATTTAAATAGCTAAAAAACTTTTACACACATAAATACATATATACACACATACATATATACATATATACACACATATATACAAATATGCACATACACACACAAACATACACATATACATAAAAATTATAAAAAGAAAAATTAAAAATTAAAAATTAAAAAATTAAAGATTAAACAAATACTTAAAAATAATAATGTTAAACAAATGAAAATACAAATATGTCGGCTAATGCTAGTTTAATAAATTTCCGTATAACTCCGTAATGTTATCTTCAGTTGAGCTTGTTCACATTCGATACAATCTGAGCAGATATTAGTTGTTCGATAAAAATCGAAATACCTATATATAAATGTTAAACTGAATCTTGTTTGCCATGAAATCTTTCGTGGGTCTGTTGGTAAGACAGGTCTGATCTATAGATGGTATCTCTTCAGGGAGTTTGCAGGTTTGGTTCCTGCTGGAACATAAATAATTTATAAACGATTTTATAAAAAACGATTTCGGCAAGTGGAAATTATTATAATGTACTGTTTAACTCTCTCTCTCTCTCTCTCTATATATATATATATATATATATATATATATATATATATATGTATGTATACAGTTAAAAGAACTCGATAAGTAAAGCCACAAATTTATTTGGCTGAAGAGAGTCAATTTTAGACTTGAAACATGTGTAGCGTCACAAATAACATTATGGACACTTAATGAATCATAACACGTATAATGATAAAAACAATAAATATACACTTCAAGGAAAACGTTCACGGTTTCTCTCGCTTTTCATTCTATACCAATTTCTCTCGTTGGAACAACCCTATTTCTTTATATCATATATATATATATATATATATATATATATATATATATATATAGATAGATAGATAGATAGATAGATAGATAGACTTTCCACTTAAATACGTGTATCCATTAAACAATGTTAAACAAATAAAAATTAATATATGTATGTGCGTATATATATGTGTGTGTATATATATATGCATATATGTATATATCCATATATGTATATACTAGCAGTATAGCCCGGTGTTGATCGGGTGTAATGAAAGCTTTAAAATTAATCCATAGTCCTGGAGCTCAGACTCTTTGGACGTTGGCACGAAAGACTAAAAAGCAACAGTTGTTTCCAGTTAAAGCGAAACCGTAGACTGAAAGAAAAATGAATGGATGCAAGTCAAATTTTGATTTCCTGGTATCGATATCAATAAGTTTTTTTTTGTCATAAACTGAATTTTGAAGGCTAAATAAGTCCTCTGAGAAAATGGTATCATGGCTGACACTAAGAACTACAATTATATTTACTTAGAGCCAAACCCGAAGCAAAAACTAAAATAAAAGGGCTGAAAAAAATACAGACATACAAGCAGATAAACAGACACACACACACAAACATCTTGCCTTTTATATATATATATATATATATATATATATATATATATATATTATCGATTTTCTGCACTATTGTAAGAACTGCAACCTTGAAACTTCTGAATATCGTTTCTTATGTCTTTGTCTATCAGTGTATTAAATTTGATTAAAATCGGACCACTCCTTCTATATTCCGATTTTTTCGATTATCGATTTTCGATATTTATCAACTGCGTAAAGTTTCAAGAAAATCGGCTCAGCCGTTTCGGAGTCTATAGGTAATGGACACACACACACACAGAGACAATGTTCCATTTATAAATAAGTTTAGATTCGATGTATATATATATATATATATATATATATATATATATATATATATATATATATGTACATTATCAGTGTTATCAGTGTTTATTATAATGCCAAGGATAAGAGCACCATCTGTCACAATTTCATATCCGTGTCCGTCCATAGAATATGCAGCATTTCCTTTACTAATAAGTCATACAGTATTTCTTTCAGTAATAATTTAATTTAATTTAAACTTAAACATAAAATGGTAAAATTAAATCTTAGAAGTTCAATTAATAGGTAAAATATATTTGGAGCAAAGGGTATACGTTGTGTGTGTATGGGTGAAGGGGGGTTGTTGATATTAAATTCGTTTAAAAAATAGTTGATTTTTTAACATGAAATGAAATGACTTGTTATTTCATGTTTTTAATGTGTATTGTGTTTTTTTAAATTTTTATAGTTGAATTCTTCCCAAAACTTGCACATGACCCATTGTTGTACATAATCAGATTACAATAAATTTGTATTTTATACGAATATCACCTTATGAAAATTGAGAAATAGTAGAATCAGAGACGTGTCATAGATTGAGCGAGTTGGTATGCCAAATTCGGGGAGAAGCAAAAGACCCTTGCACCAGCCCCGATGCCACCGCCATAACAATCATAGAACTAAATGCAAAAGTAAAAAAAAAAAGAAGCTAAATTTTAGAAATATGAAAATAATGTACTTTATGCACTTTTCCAAATGTTGTTTGCTATTACCACTTCCTCGCTTCCGCCTGATGATTGTAGTTCTCACATGAAACTGACAGTTGAGGAAAACATCTGTGAGGGCTCGTAAAGTTTATTATTTTTCATGTTTCTTTTATGTATAGTTGTAGATTTCGGCTACGGTCCCTCTTTAATACAGGTTTTGTTGAACCAGAGTGACAAAATACTTCTCTTTTGAATTTTTTGTTTTTCTTGTAAGCTCACAAATGTTTTATTTTCTGAACTTAATAAATGTAAAAATTGTACAAACTTTTGTTGGCTTCGAGTGCTTCGGTTATACTGTTAGCCATCTTAGAAAATTTTTTATTATACTACTATAATAATGGTGTCCATGTTCTGTTACAAATGATATAAAAACTAATAAAAATAGATATATTTTAAATTTTAAAATACAGCCAGAACATGTGGCCATGTTTGTAATTACCTTTTTTTTTTTTTTGCAGTGGGAGTTACGTACGATATTTGTGTTCACGAGGAATATTTTACATATTGAGGTTATTATAATTCTATACTAGTTTAAATGTGTACGTTTTGAGCTTTCGTAAAAGAGATGTAACGTTAGTTGTCTTTACAGTTGCGTAGTGGTGAATCCGCCAAAAATGTATACACACTTAGGGAAAGGAAAAAATGTACAGCTATTGTAATATTGAATTCATTCAGGCATCACGAGATTGATACAAGTTACCTTTGAACTCGACAACCACTAGAGATTCTCAAAATTATGGCATTTATCTCCCAGACATTTTTAGTACAGCGAATTACTGCTTGACAACATTGAGCAAAGTATCCATAGGAATTACTGAACATGCATTTTCAATTTCTTGTTTAAGGGTTACTAATGTACTTTGTTGAGAAAATATACTGAAGTAAACAGTATTATACCAATTTTAATATAAGACAAGTTTTAATTTACTGAAGCCTGCACAGATTTTTATGCGGATTATATATATATATATATATATATATATATATATATATATATATTAATTCAGATACTTTAATCCAAGCAAAAAAAGCAGGAAGGTAAATTCCAAAGACCCGATCCTAATTAATATTAAAAAATTTTATTTTAATATTAAAAAATGATACAGGAAGAGAGCTCCATGTAATAAAATATTACAGAGCAAATATAAATTAAAAAAGGATTAATTCAAGGATGTTGAATGACCATTTCGATATGAAAATCCCCACGGGGGATAACACATCACCTCAGCAACAGAAAAATCCTTTCAGAAACTGGAGAAAAATCAGACTCCAGTTTCTGAAAGGATTTTTCTGTTGCTGTGTTGATGTGTTATCCCCGGTGGGGATTTTCATATCGAAATGGTCATTCAACATCCTTGAATTAATCCTATCCTTTTTTAATTTATATATATATATATATATGTCCATATTTAGAACTTGTAACGGTAATTGACAAAAAAATTCCTCGCTCATTCAAAAAACAAAAAAAAAACAAAGATAGAAAAAAGAAAAAAGTAAGCAATTGATAAATGGAAAAAAGAGAAAAAAAAAAGAAAATAAATTGAAATAGAAAGAAAATGAACAGTATACGGTGAAATAAATGTTATACTCAAGTATCGACATAGATTTTTAAATTTACTTAGCAAACACTTCCCCCAACACCATCCCTAAAGTAAATTATTCAACAGAAAAACTCTTAAAATTAGTTGTTCAACTCCCAAAAGCATGCAAAATATAATAAATTCTCATAATAATAAATTACTCAAAGTCTTCTATAACAAACCTGAACCTTGTGACTATATCGAAAAAATTAAAACCTCATGCTAAAAGCCTTCCTCTTTCTATTTCTTGTAAAAATTATAGTTAATAGATAAATGATAAGTAGATAAATATTTTTCAACCACCCTGGAAAGATAGATAGATAGATAGATAGATAGATAGATAGATAGATAGATAGATAGATATAAACAGACTGAGATAGATAGATAGATAGATAGATAGATAGATAGATAGATAGATAGATAGATAGATAGATAGAAACAGACTAGATGAGATAGATAGATAGATAGATAGATAGATAGATAGATAGATAGATAGATAGATAGATATAAACAGACAGATAGATAGATAGATTAGATAGATAGATAGATAGATAGATAGATAGATAGATAGATATAAACAGACTGAGATAGATAGATAGATAGATAGATAGATAGATAGATAGATAGATAGATAGAAAAAGGATGTGATAGATAGATAGATAGATAGATAGATAGATAGATAGATAGATAGATAGATGAAGAGGACTCAGGGTTTGACTATTTTGAGTACCCCAGTATTTATTTTATTATAAATAGTGCTCAGTATAATAAACATTGTAGACCTTAATACAATCATATAGTTATGAATTAATTGTACATTGCGACACGGAAATTTCTATAGATATATGGCGAATATATTATGCTCTCATTACGATTGAGTACTCAAATGCCAAAGAATTAAAGAGTGCGAAATGCGAAATGTTCTTACCTATGAATGCTCAGAATACTATTTGTAGAAGTCGTAAGTAACGAGTAAGTTTTGAGAAAATTGAATACTAGAAAGAAGACTATGCTTACAACAGACATAGAAAATTTAACACCCACAGGAAATAATGAAGATAAGAGACCCAAGGGTAAAAGCTAGAAACTTACTTACCAATGTTATGGAAATTAATAATAAAAAAAGCAGTTAATCAAAGAAATATAAGGTTCTGGGTTTTTATGAGATACAGTGGCACTGGAAAAATGCATTTTATCGACGGATTATGAATGCTCAAAATTAATACAATATAGTGAAGAAATGTTACTTTCATTTAACACGTTTAGGAGGAAGAGCTATTTCCTTATGACAATAATCCAAAAACAAAAAGCAGATTAGAGATTGTTGGGGATCACCCCTTATTTTTGCACGTAAGAATGGACTCGCCTAATGTGTGCGTATAATCCTGCCTATACAGAGAGAAGCAGTTGAGTAGTTGTACTCTACTACGACACTGTCAGCACTCTGCCTTCGGGTAGAGGGCGCTCTCTGCTTCCGAGCAGAGAGCAATAACCCAGTCGTGGTTCCGCCGAAAGGTAGAAGCACGACTGGGCAAAAATAGACAGACATTTTTTGGCCGGGCAATATAGCCCGGAAATCCCAGTCATAACTGACCATGTGTCACATGTTGCCCTTACTGGGAGGGACAACTAAATATAGAGTAGTTGTACTCTACTATTGACACTTCGGGTGGAGAGCGCTCTCTGCCTTCGTGCAAAGAGCACTAACCCAGTCGTGGTTCCGCCGAAGGGTAGAATCACGACTGGGGAATGATAGACATACTTTTGGCCTGGCTATATGGCCGGGAAAACCCACATTAAAAAGACCTTGTGTCACATTTCGCCTTAAGTAGGAAGGTGACTAAATACCGTTGAGTAGTTGTATCGCAGCTAGTTGGTCAGTAAGGATATAGACTTATTACGCAGACATACTTCTTCACTACAAGATTGTATATATTGATTCCTACTAACAGTATTCCTAGTATTCCTGAATTGACTAACCCGTGTTCCAGTTTGTATATTTTTGTTTAATATAACTTACATTTTCTATCTCCATATCTGTTTTTTTTTTTTCTCAACAAGAATCCACAACAGAGATGAAGAATACTACCGGGGTGTAAAAGAATTCCCATTAACGTTTGTATATATAAAGAGAAGTCAGCGTCAAACAGAAAGCAGTAATAGACAATAAATACGGTTACATCAAAAACGTATTTTAAATTAACTTTTTCATAGACCTGTATTCAATTTTGAGTGACAACTTGTAAATATTTGGGTGAAAAGTTTCAATGCACATGAAAAGAATGACCATCGACAACAAATCTATCAGGATATGCTGTTTGGCCGAGAGGTATGACCAGCTATGACAAGCTACGACAAGCTTAGTACTGTGTGTTATTATCGGCCAATGCATCCTCAGAAATGGGTCAACCTTGCTGGAAAATGGGGAATTTTATCGAGTCAGCATCTCTAGGATAGTTACCAAACAATTTAATCCATAGATAGAAGAAGAAATGAATAAATGCTTTTTACAAAAATCGGCTCTCAAATTTCTTATTCCTTATGCAATCCAATGCACCGAAGGAATGCACATCAATAGTTCAATACTAGTGCTCTCCTATCACCCAACGTCCTACAAATACTCAATTGGGCTCAGGACGGACAAGCTATCCTCACCATTTATCATAATTCTCTAGAATGTTGTTGATTGGTTGATTAATTTATTCGTTTTCTACAGTTTGACAATCCTTTGCAGGTTATATAAACCCAGCAAATATTCGCATATAATAAAATTTTCTTTGAGTAGATTTGGGGATAATATCAGAAAGAAGTTTCACTAATTAACACATAGCTGTATGGAGAAGAGGTGGATTGATAGCTTTCTCAAAGTTATTTGCTCGTAAGTGAATCTAATGAATCCACTTATAACGATAGCGAGCCATTATCTCTTACACCACCCACATATCCAAGCTTACAACACCTGAAATTCCCAAGCAGACACTCATCTAAGTACTGACCAGGCTTGACCTAATGAGATATAAACAGTAGCCTAGAATGCTCTCCAAACTTATTCTGAGCTACTTTTGTGCAACTGGGCGGTTAGCGGTCTAAAATGTGTTTACGTGAGCCCAACCCATGTTACATGAACAGATAGTATAAAAACACGAGTAGCCTGAGCAGTGACTTATTAAAAAGTGGGTCCATGGTCTCATAGTAGCTACACCACATCACTACACCACACCCGAACCTTACCATCAGCCTTAAATAACTAAAACCGTAACCCAACAGATCTTACTACAGGTTGCCATTTCTGCAAAAGTCAGGTTCGTTACGTTCACTTATGCGAAAAACTATTGGAAAACGATAAATCTGTATCTTACGGGTAGTTGTAGGTTAAATAGTAAAACTTATAAAATACATTGACTGTTATATTCTAAAAAATGTTAATGCAATATTCATTACATGTTTTCTATATTAGATTCTACTTAAGCGCATTAAGAATTTTCAGCACCTAGTACCTACCAAAATGAGAAACACACATAGAAAACACATTCAAAATGTTTTAATATCCTTATCACTTCATCCGCAACACAAAGAGAAGGGCACAAAAATACACGACCGAAACTAAAATAACAAGATTATTCTTAATAATGAATTAAACATGTCGTATACATAACACTACTTTCAAATTCTATAACATCCACTATGCATAACAATTTATCCTATCTAAACAACATCCGCATAAACACAGTCAGTTAAGGGCTATAGGTGATACACGCTTTAGGCGATCATGTCTCGAAAGAGACATGACTGACTGGGCAGAAGATTATCCCGCAGTAGGTTGCCATTGCTTTCTGTGGTAGACTGGTTGCCAGCCAAGTCTACAGAACTTAATCTGTCCTAATATTTAACCCATAATTGAAAGGAAGAGACAGATTAATACCTTTCCCAATGATATTTGTGCGTAAGTGAATGCAAGGAATTCAACTGGAATTCGAACTCGGCATCCCGATTTGTCGTTCTGAGCCAATATCCAGTGCACCACAACGCACATCCGACATAAACACAACCACATGCAAAACCGTTATGGATATAACCAGAACTAGACAGACATGACAGAACTGAATAGTCACCAAGATAAATTCGATCTAAAATATACTACATTCATCAAGAAAGAACATAATTAACTCGGAAGGAAAATCCTCGGGAGTGACACAACAAATATGTAGAAAAATCAACATGAAAACGGTTTAATCCATCACTTCAACCTTTGAATATGTGAAGCACAAATGTCCATCTTATACCATAACAACCTAATCAGAATCCAAATAATATTTAAAAAATAATTGAATATTACTCGCCCACTTTACTTTCACTAGTTGAATTAGGATACATTGTACCCTTCTCATCCTTTGATGGAACTTTTAAATATTTTTGAACGCTTTGAAATTTACAAAACTTGATAAACTAATGATACCCCCGCCTCTGTATATATATACGGAACATTGCCTTGATAAAGTCCTTCAGAGGACGAAACACGTCGACCAAGTACAGTTTTTATTCGGTTTTAGTCTATTTTTATACATTATCTATCTATCTATCTATCTATCTATCTATCTATATATATATATATATATATATAAATTTGTGTATTTAGGCAGAAAATTGTCTTTTAGGCATGTCTGATTAAATAAGTTACAAACATATATGTGCTTTTTGTTTTGTTTTTTGTTTTTTGTTTTTTGTTTTTGTTTTTGTTTTGTTTTTGTTCTCCGACAAAAAAAAAATATGTTGGATTTACAAGAACTACGTTAACGAGACGTCTTACATAACACATGTCTGACCATTCGTCTCGTCCGAGACATCTACAACAATATTCTTGTCTGTATTCACAATATGAAAAAATAATAATCGACAACACAATCATCTTATCCCAAGAAAATAACAAATCCAAACTACAGATCTTCGAAGCAATAAAAACATTAAATAAGTACATTAAAAAACTTAAGCCGTCACCCAATATAATCAACTACGAATACTGTAGTAATGTTCTGAAATGTTTATAATAAAACAGTTTTCTTTAATACGCGCATGCCCATGACATTACAACACAAAATATTCCATAGTGGATGATTTTCACGTTCTAATGAATGCTAAGTCTAACTGTCAACCGTTTCATTTAAAGTAGAAAAAATGACAGTAATGTATAGTAAGAGAGTTTTGTCTTTATTTTATAACTTCTACTTGCACCTCTGAAGATACTCTCGGAAATAGATTGAAAGTACATGGGAAATGGAAAATAAAAACATTTCTTAAACTTACAGCGCATTTCTCGCATATTTAATTATAATACATGGAAGATTATTCGTGAGTATGAACAGATTTTATCAAAAATAAGCATGTTTGTCATTTATATATATATCAGTGATGGATTTTATTTTACTTATAACTGAATATATAGAGAGTTCTATTAGGTTTCATTTAAATACACATAAACACCTACCAAACTCAGTCCGTAAAATACTCATTGATAATGCAAGTATAATGGTATCATCCACATGTAAAAAGAGGGTAAAATTTATATATATATATCAGTGATGGATTTTATTTTACTTATAACTGAATATATAGATAGTTCTATTAGGTTTCATTTAAATACACATAAACACCGACCAAACTCAGTCCGTAAAATACTCATTGATAATGCAAGTATAATGGTATCATCCACATGTAAAAAGAGGGTAAAATTTATATATATATATCAGTGATGGATTTTATTTTACTTATAACTGAATATATAGATAGTTCTATTAGGTTTCATTTAAATACACATAAACACCGACCAAACTCAGTCCGTAAAATACTCATTGATAATGCAAGTATAATGGTATCATCCACATGTAAAAAGAGGGTAAAATTTATATATATATATCAGTGATGGATTTTATTTTACTTATAACTGAATATATAGATAGTTCTATTAGGTTTCATTTAAATACACATAAACACCTACCAAACTACCAAGTATAATGGTATCATCCACATGTAAAAAGAGAGTAAAATAAGGGAAGCATTATTAATAAAAAAGAAAAAGCCAACACTCGACAATATTAGCTATAAACACAGCCACCAATATCTTGACTGTATTTGGAAAATAAACATTCCTATAATTCTATATACATACATAAAACAATCTATGCATTCAGTTACAAGTAAAATAAATTCCATCCTTGATGATGGCTAAAGTATAACCGAAATCTATAGAAAAACATTCAGACAATATTTTGTATAATTTATGTTCTGAAAAGAAAAAATTAAAAATCACATGAATTATTATAAAACAATTGGAGTAGATAGATCCAATTGGAGTAGATAGATCTATCTATCGCCCGGTTCACACTCCACCCACGTCTATTGAACAGGTTAAGAGGCTCATCCCTTGTTCCCTGTTTAGGATGTGGTTTCCGGCTTTCTCTTTTCCAATCTTTTCACTATTATGTAGCCCCCTGCACACATCAGTGGTGTTACCGCCTTGCTCGGGGTGATACAATTAAAAAAAACAAAAAAACTGAAGCATAGCTTCTTGTTGTTTTTAACGAAACTTGCATAAAAGAGAGATTGCTGTCTAAATACACGATATATATATATATATATATATATATATATATATATATATATATATATAAACACTAATCTGTTTGTAAATCATATAGAACAAAAAAGATATTACAGCTAAGTAGATTAAAAATATGTTTCAAACAAGAATTCGTTGGAGACAAAACAAGCTTTACTTGATAAAGATGAAAGAAGGCACGTAAATTGAAAGTCAGTTGGAGACTGCGATAAGGATGAGTGTCAATCGTTCTTTGAAATCTTTCAAATAATAAATCAGCAAGAATGATAGAAAACTATCTGCTTGATTCCATTGATAAGCTGAAACACAAAGAAAGGAACTGTCGAAACCCACTGCGAATTATCAACACGAACATAGTATAAAGGAGTTAATGTATGTGCGTGTTTTAACGCTTCACATACCAAAGCAATATGATAGTCAATTTTACTACAACCATCATGACCATTCCTCACCCTCATATTTCTATTTATTCTTCCTACTACAAGTAAGAGGATTATTATTAGTAGTAGTATTATTATTATACCAAGAGTATATTTTTAAAATATTCTAAAACTCTATGGTGTTATGTATATCTGTTTGAGTATAATATATATATATATATATATATATATATATATATATATATATATATTAGTGGATACCCGAGATTCAGTATTTAAGAAAATATGCGATCTCGAATGTGAAGACCAGGAGATGGAATTCACACGGTTACAAATAATTGGTCGTCTACTTAAACACGTTTATCCACTAAGATTATGTTCAGAATAATAGCAAATAGTATCATACTGAAAATAAGATCCGTCTGTTTTCTCTTATATACATATATATCAATTGATCCCTTCAATAATTATTACTATTGAAATTAAAATTTATTATATATGTTGGGGGATCAATTGTCTTATATATATTATATATATTTCTGATCAGAGTACTATTAAACAACATTTCTCTGAAAAACATAAACATGTAGGTTATATCAGACAGATTTTGGTCAACAATACGGTGATCCTTACTCATACACACAGTAAGAGGAACCTGCAGATATTGGAGGCCATGTACATCAAATCAAAACAACCAACACTCAATAAAATCAACTTTAAAACAGGAAATAACATATTACATTGCATTTGACTAGATGGTTTTGTTGTCATTTCGCGCTATCCCACGGTGTGACGTCATAAAACCGCATCGCAAACTTAAGAACTGCGTTTATTATTTTTGGTAACTATTGCCGTTGCCAAGCGGAGTTTTATGTCAACACAAAATAAAATCGTCGGTGATGGTGGATTTTATAATATTTCAGTTTAAACTACCTCTCTGAAGATGGCTCATGTGAGCTGAAAGCTTAGAAGAAAACCAATAAATAATTATCCAAATGTTGGAGAATTTTTGTCTTTATTTTCAACTGAAATTAAAGCAAAAATACGACGTTTAGAACGGCTCATGATTAAACATAATAGACATTCATTGTCTCTTATATTTAATAGCATATGTCTAGAAAATTACTTGCTGCCTCGATATACTAAATATATATATATATATATATATATATATATATATATATATATATATATATATACACGTGTGTGTGTTAAGTACTGCAATTGATCCCTCGAACAATATTATCGAAATATAAATTTTCTGATTATCACAGGGCAATAATTATATAATTATTGACGTACTTTAACAGTTGACAAGTGAAAAGTATATAGTAACCAACATACACGTATACGAGCATATATATATATATATATATATATATATATATATACAGAGAGAGAGAGAGAGAGGGGAATAGAGAGAGTGAGCGTATAAAGGAGGGTGAGGATATACAAAGCAGTACTACTTTGAGCGATCAGCAGACAATGTTTTAATGATCGATTAAAAAGTGAAACTGCCAGTCACCATGCAATGTTTATTGATATTACTAATATCACCGATGTTGATCATTTTCTCCCTAAAATTGTCAATTTTTCAGCAATATATATATATATATATATATATAACCAATTGTTTAATAGGGCACCAAAGATCAAAACGACTGAGTTCGTTTTAACGTGCAAGTCATGTAACCCGTTCTTTTTTCATCTATCTATCTTTCGTGGCAGATATCAGCCATTGCATTGCGAACAATGTGACTAAAATGTGCTGGAGCCCAGTAATATATGAAACACATGCATCTTCGTATTAGCACGGGTACATTCTCTAGCAGATCTAGAAGTCAGTTCGAAATAAATTCTCTGTAGACATCTCTTGTAACACGTGCTGGAAGAATATATAGACCTACCGGACAGTCACCTACAATTCCATCATACACATTAATTGTAAACTGATGCTGATATTTATCCTCTATTGTACCATGAGGATTTCAATCTGCCTACAAATGTTAGTTGTGCAAATTTGTTATTCCATCTCTTCCAAATGTTGACTAATCTGTAAATAAGCCTGAAAAACCACCAGCAAAAGTTCTCTTGGGGTGAATGATCAGAGGGCGAATGACCCTACGTACATTGCAAATGATATGGATACAAATGCTGCTCCTAGAGTACCCTCCATGCGGTACTATGAAATGTGCAACATACTAGGACTACTTGACGTGTGCTGGTACCTGGATAGTTCCAACAGCCTGTATAATGTATTCTACGTGGTCAGGCGTAAATGCGGATCACGGTCTTCCATGATCCATAGTTTGTGGTGTTACGGATCCTATCTAAGCAAGGCAACAATAAACAGTAACAATGGTTAGATGAATCGGTTGCCTTTGGTCTGGGAACGCAATTTGATACAGCCGTGCAGCCTCGCGTCCATTACTATTCGCGGGGCTATATGTAAAAATCATATCTGCCTGCTCACGATATCAACATCCTGCCATTGTTAAACGAATCACTTCTCAGCTAACTCACTACTACGTACGTTAAATGTTGAAGACAGACTAGAAACAAATGTACACGAATTACAAATGTAACCTAGTTTACATGGCAACACAGCAGCATCAACCAAAAACTTTCTTTAAACTTAATAACACAAAAACGAAGGATTTGCAGACATATATTTATGTGGACTTTTGTCCTACTTTTGATGTTATGAACACGCTCCAAATGTTTGTAAATGTATTTTTGAGATACATCCTCTCTATCTCTCTCTCTCTCTTTCTCTCTCTTTCTCTCTCCATATATATATATATATATATATATATATATATGTATTGATTGATTGATTGTTTAATACTTAGTATTTGATCCAAATAGTGTTAGACCAGTATACATTTGTATTAAAAATTGTTCTATACAATTATATTGTAGAACTTTTGAATATGATACAACAGTTAATATTCAAAATCATCCAGAAAAAAATCACATACAGACACTCACGTGCCCATATCGAGAATAGACATTCGTAACGGTATGGGCAACTGAGTGTCTGTATGCGATTTTTTTTTTCTGAATGATTTTGAATATTAACTGTTGTATCATTTGGGTCTGACGAGCAACAAGTTTTGCTGCAAAATACGTATAACCCACGAAATTGTAGAATATCTAAAATATTTCTAGAATATATATATATATATATATATATATATATATATATATATATACGGAGGGTGTGATGACTAAATTGTCGCCATTTTATTTTTTAATTTCGCGCATTTTTTTTACTGCACAGCGTAATAATGTCTGTTCGGTACCATCCGTGAGAAAAAGAGCACCATGACACAATTTATTCTGCCAGGAATTTGGAAACGGCGTGTAATACTGCCTGCCATTCTCGCCGGAATCTCCAAGACGAACATTTCAGAATGTTAGGGCATCAATCTGAGGACAGTGCAGGTGATTTGGAAAGAGATGAATGAGTTTAATGGTGATTACGAAAGTGTTTTGTAATGATCCTGAGTGATCATTGCATCTTGTTTGTATATATAGGAGATAAGAAACAAATATGAAACGTTTATAAGTTTAACATGCGTCGGTTTTATTCACGCTTCATCAAAATAAAATTGAAGCATGTTAAATTTATAAACGTTTATCTGTAATTCTGTGTGTGTGTGTGTGTGTGTGTGTGTGTGTGTGTGTGTGTGTGTGTGTGTGTGTGCCCGCAGATAGATAGATAGATAGACCTTTGGGCAAATTAATCGAAACAAGTGTTTTAATTTCCTTTCAACATACGGCCAGTTTTAGTCCCACTGGGGTTACAGGATTGTAATTGATTTCTATTTTTTCCTCAGTTTGGTCATTTTCGTTGCAATCATATACGCGCAAATACACTTGGGAAAGGTATTAATCTGTCTCATCCCTCCAGCTATGGGTCAAATAACAGGACAGATTGGGTTCTATAGCCTTGGTTGGCAACCAGTCTACCGCAGAAAGTAATGGCAACCTACTGCGGGATAATCTTCTGCCCAGTCAGTCATGTCTCTTTCGAGACATGATTGCCCAAGTGTGTATCACGTATGGCACTTAACTGACTGACTGTAATGGTATGCAGTAATATGAATATATTTTCGGGGTGTGTGATGAAATTTGTTTAGCCTTGAAAAATATTGTGTCATCCGTGAGTTCATCAGATTTTTATCACACCGAGACACTATTGTCTCGTCTGTCGATTAGTTATCCTACGGCTATTGTCTGCAATAGACGTTACTCCAAGGAAGAGTACAAAAATTGTAACGCTGCTCGAACACACTAGCAAGCCTTGCAGATAGATTAGGGATATTGATGGTGTCAGTCATTCAACTGTCAGTCGTGTCATCAAGGCGAAGACAAACTGGATCCATCAGTCCAAAACGTAATGGAAAATGCAGTCGTAAGAGAAAAACAACACTAAGAGATGATGTATCAGTGAAAGATCCTAAGAAGACATTATTTGTTTTATTTCAATTGATTTGCACAAGGGTATTGATAGACTGTGCGAATTTTCATTTCATCTTTCTCACAAGTGATAAAACATTCAATTTCTTTTCCATAGGTATTTTAGTAAATCGCTTCATCCGTTTTCCACATGACCGAAACTACTCCAAAATGAATGAGATTCATTTTACTTTTTAAATGATAAACTAATAAATTAATAAGCTGATGTAATTGTTTTAATCTGTTGATTTACTTTCAGTTTTCGTATTACTGGCTTATTTATTTACTAGTTATTAATTTAACATGAACGCAGCAAGATTCGAGTTTCTCATTCATCAAAACTTCTTCGTAATTGCTCACCCCACGGTGCGTACAGAGAGTATCAGTTTTTAGGACTGTTTTTTCATTAGACAGACAAGTAAAAAAAAAAAAAAAAAAAGAAAGCTCAATGACAACTACAGACATGTCATTTTTAAAATAAAGTTGAAAGCGTATTCACTTTGAAAAAGAATACTTCACGAATATAGTATTTACAATGTGGAACCTACGTATACTAAGTAGATACAAAATAATTCTGAGATTTTAACGCGTAGTTAATACTTGCTTAAGCTGGGCTTGTGATCTAAGTGTTTCGCAATTAAACTTTTCACTTTATTGGCGTATATCCTTGGAGTAGATAGACTAAACTATCGCCCGGTTCACACTCCACCCACATCTATTGAACAGGTGAAGAGGCTCATCCCTTGTTTCCTGTTTAGGATGCGGTTTCCGGTTTTCTCTTTTCTAATCTTCTCACTCTTATGTAGCCCCCTGCACATCAGTGGCGTTACCGCCTTGCTTGGGGTGATATGATTTAAAAAAAATAAAAATAATAAAAAATATCAAAGTTATTTTCCACTTTCAACTATTTTTGCATCGATGCTTTGATGGACTTACAACTGTATCACATCGGAAACATCGGTCAAAGATCTTGTTTTTGCTGCTCGACTATTCTACCACAATTTCTGTTAACTTTTTAACTTTTTCCATGTTTTTTTTTTCCTAATATAACACAGGAGATACCATTGGAAATGTTAATTGCTCTAATGCTTGAATACAAATATGTAATTTACCAAGCATTGTTAAAATAGAATCTTAAAATTTTGTCCGGTCAACATTTAATGTCAAGCTTTTTAACTTTCTTACCTAGAATTACTTCTAAAATTGGATCTTTGTCTCATCCATATTGATAAAAGCTTAAATCCAAAAAATGCAGAGCTGATTAATTCAAACGGACGCGGTGATTTTCGTCGTTGGCCATTTCGTCCTCAAGTGCGCCTCAGAAATTTTAAAATTGATTGAAAGGGATCAGACTTACGCATGAAGTTGAACCAAGGTTTGGAAGTTCAACTTGCCATCCCATAGATAAACACGAAGAGCAGCGTAATTCTTAGTAAGGATTTACATTTTCTATTACATTTTGCTTTTGTAAATAAAATCTATTTTCTGTTACGTTGAATTCCTACTTGTGCCTATGTGGGCGTGAAATGTTTATCACAAAAAAAAAAAAAAAAAATTGGGCTACAAAGAAGAAAAAGTTTTTAAAAAATCTACCAAAATCTCAAAACTTTTGATCATTTCTGTCAGCTCCACTCCAGTCACTTACTCACCGACGAGATGTGGCTTCCCTCTGTCCCTACAAATAATGTTCACGGCTTCTGCTCCGACGAGCATAGCTCCCTAGTGAACACTCTACACGAATTAACCCGAGCAACTAGATTGTCCAAATAGTTAAATGTAATCGCCTTTTCTCCCATAACAGCTTCTTGTCTCGCGCTTCTCGTTTATGAAACTCCCTTTCGTATAATTACTTTCCTGATGTCTACAATCTCCAAAGATTTTAATGCAACCTCAATCGTCATCTCTTATCTCCTTGACTTCCATCATTGTTTATCCTTTTCTCGACACCCACTGAATCTTGCTCCTCTCACACAACTCTCTTCACACCAGTATCCACATCCTCCTCTTACCCATTCTATATTGACATAACCTTTCCCTCTCCTCTTATGTAGCCCCCTGTGCACCACTGGCACTACTGCCTTGCTTGGGGTGAAACAATTAAGGAAAAACTTAGATTACCACCAAAACCCTACCAAAAGGAGCCATATTTTGTTTAAACGTGTGTCTGTATAGATGCAAAAGAGACCTTGGATCGTATGCGGACATGTTTACTAACACCAGTTGCATTCGGGTTTTGTACTGTTTGGCATGTCTAGATACGGACCTCTCGGCAAGTAGTCAAGATCCGGATATTTGTAAGATGTCTCATGCCAATAAAAGCAGGGGGAAAACCAGCAGTTGGCAGGACACGATGCCTTGTAAAATGGGTCCCATGGACATATTTGTTCTACAGGTTGATGTTGTTTCCGGGGCAGTGTTATTTTTGTTACTCATGTCACTTCACCACCAACTCTGCTTATTGTCCCTATAGTTGTCAGAAGAGCAATTAGTTTTCCCAACCTCAACATACACTTGCCGTACCTTACTAAATAATTGAATACTTCTGTCAATTGCAACAGACATGAATACGAGTCTTATCTTTCTAGTTTTAGGTTAAATAGCAGATTAGACTGAAATATCTTGTATAGTAACTAGTCTAGGGAAACGAAAATTGCGAATTACAAACTTTGGAGAATGTAACTAAAAATCAGGTTATTTACACTGTTTGGACTGCTATCCTTATCTTTACTGCCATTTTTACGACCTATCGGTCGTTGAAAGCTCCGGTCTTCTTCAGGTGCTAGGAAGTTTTAACCTAATCCTTAATTTCGATCACTGAGGTATATCATTCTCATTCTATTTGCGATGCCACTTCCAAATACCATGTAATTTCTTTTAACTCATCGCTCAACGCTAAGAGATGATGTATCAGTGAAAGATCCTAAGAAGACATTATTTGTTTTATTTCAATTGATTTGCACAAGGGTATTGATAGACTATGCAAATTTTCATTTCATCTTTCTCACAAGTGACAAAACATTCAATTTCTTTTCCATAGGTATTTTAGTAAATCGCTTCATCCGTTTTCCACATGACCGAAACTACTCCAAAATGAATGAATCACTGTTGTAGCCATGCAGTGAACTCTCAACTGTTTGGGTCAGTCACTGGGTTTAACCAATGCTTTTAACCAATGGCTCATGTGTCCTTGAAGACAAAGAATCACAGATTCCTTTTTGTTATTATCTGTAAAATCTCATGCATTGTTGAGAAAGATGTTAAGGTCGTTTTCTATTCGCCTGAAGTGGCAAAAACTTTTTTACTTGAATGGCAAACATTCAAGTAAATAAAATTGAATTTATATATAAAAATGTCAAGATATTTGTGTGTATGTCTGTCTATCTGTCTGTTTGTATGTCCTTTATACAAATCCACAATTTTTATCCAATTCATACCAAACTTCACACAAGTATTCTTTAGGCTTCCAGTCAAGTCATGGGCTACTTATTTTTCTGATTTCCCCAGATATCGGAAATTGATACCCCGATATCCGATCAGGTCTGATCAAGATAAGGATTTCAGCCATTTTATCGTGGTTCTTGCTGCAGAATTGGCTCTAACTTGGTAAAATTATAGTTTTTAGTCTCAAACATTAGTAGATCTTCTCAGACGACTAATTTTCCTCGATATCGTAAAACGATACTCCCGATATTCTATCGAATCTAATCAAAAACCGATCTTCAGCCATCAATATGGCTCATTTTCTCCAATTTTAGTCCCGATGGGTACGAAAAGTTTTCATGGGCTTACTTGGGTTAGTTTATCCTTGGATGACTTATTTGACTTTGATATTGGAAGTTGATACCCCGATATCCCATCGGGTCTGATCAAAATCAGGTTTTCAGCCCTTTTATTTTGGTTTTTACTTCGGGTTTGGCTCTAAGTAGGTATAACTGTAGTTCTTAATTTCAGTCATGATACCATTTACTTAGAGAAATTATTTAGCCTTCAAAATTCAATTTGCCACGGAAAACTTATTTGACATCGATACCGGAAATCAAAATTTGACTTACATCCATTCATTTTTCTTTCAATGTACGATTTTGCTTTGACTGGAAACAACTATTGATTTTTAGTCTTTCGTGCCAACATCCAAAGTGTCTGAGCTCCAGGACTATGGATTAGTTTTAATGCTTTCATTACACCCGAGCAACGCCGGGCTATACTGCTAGTTTTAATATCGTAAAAGAACAAGATTGACAAAGACAGAAGATGGCGACTGGTGTTGCGCTAAATCGTGTAGGTATGGAAAATAGACGCGACAATTTGAAATAAAAAAAATAAATCCTGACATATTTCATCGGTGAATAGAAAAATAATTTTATTACACAACAGAATCTGAATACCAGATACAAAGCGTTGTTCAAGTTCGACAATTGATTATTTTAACTTCATCGCTATAGAAATTAAATTTTAACTAATAATGTTGGTATTTGTTTTTGATTTTATGTGAAAAGAATACGATATCAGGTCGCTTCCATCTACTTATTATAATGAGAATTAGTAGAGCGTCTCTTGACCCTCCCATTCTTAAGAGCAATTGAAAGGTGTTATCAATGAAATGGATCCTCCATTGCCCCGAATAGCATTTTGTGACCTTCACCTAAGAGTGAGAACAGAGATATTTATGAGTTCTGTGAAAGTGGCTCGGTTGGTAGTAACACGCAAAAATGGAATTATCGAATTTCTGATTGCAGCCAGCTGATGTCAAGTGCTCATGGGAAGAGGATATTACCAAAATTTGCATCCTGTCTAACTACCTCTCAAGCAGGGTCTTTACTGACACTTGTGATGCACAAGAAGAGGTTAAAGAGAAGAACAACAAGTGAATATGATAAGGTGGGTGTTAAACTTTCGATAATTTTTATTTTTTTAATCATTTCACCCCAAGCAAGGCATTCCATTGCCACTATTGCGCAGGGGGTTAATTAGGGGAAAGTGATTGGAAAGAGTGGTTAGATATAGAAAATGTCAGAAGGAGGGTGATAGACGGGTAATGATAGCGAGGATAGGGGTTGGGTAGATGGGAAGGGTGTTTAGTCCATAGTATCCTCATCATCTTTCTGTAGAACCATATTTCGGTTGATTCAGATCTTTCCTTCATCTTCCATGAGATTGTCCAGCATTCACTGCTATATTGAAGGACAGACTTCTCATAACAATTAAGTAGTCTCTTCTTTGTTTCTAGCAAAATTTTCTTGTCTCGATGATGAATGGATGAAAATTAGTGTGTTCGGAGGTGTCTATTGACCATACATTTAAACTCCTGGAGATTGTAGCTGTCGGGGAAGCAAATGTATGGAAGGGAATTCCGCAGGCGGGAAGTGCGAGGAAAGAAGCTGTTTGGGAAGAAATTGCGGTTACATCTTATCTGTTTTGCAGTAAAAGGATGGGACCTAGTAGTTTATCTAGTATCTCGTGCAAATTCATACCTATGGGGCA
Organism: Ascarosepion bandense; assembly: GCA_037127315.1. Classification (NCBI taxonomy): domain Eukaryota; kingdom Metazoa; phylum Mollusca; class Cephalopoda; order Sepiida; family Sepiidae; genus Ascarosepion; species Ascarosepion bandense. Next base: position 489,568 of record JBBBDQ010002281.1, read on the forward strand.
CCAGATATTTAAGTTCATCGGAGCAGAAGCCATGAAAGTATTTATAGTAGAGGCACAGAGAATAGTTTTTTTTAATCATTTGACACGAAGCAAAGCGATAATGCCACTAAAACGCAATTAATAGAACTGAAAGAGAATGAGAAGAAATTAGTGACGAGAAAGAACAATAAAAAAACAGGTTTCATGAATACAGAATATTGCTATTGGTGTTGCATTTATATTTTTGAAAAACGTAAGTGGCAGGGAAGCAATAAAGCGGTAGAGAATTCCACAGACGAGAAATGCGAGAAAAGAAACTATTAAAATAGAACATAGGTTGTTTAGTTTTTATGGCATATCAACCTCGGCGGGTCATTTATTGCCAACTAAATTTTATTTAATTATTGCTGGTAATACCTTTTTCTTTCAACAATTTATTTTTGTTTTTATATAAGTTTTGTGTCTAGTAATACTTTTTTCTTTTCGAGTATCAATATTCATTGGGATTTTTGTTTTTAAGGGCAGGGTCCCCAAGTCCTACCCTTGTTATTTAACCCATAACTGGAGGGAAGGGACGGATTAATACCTTTCCCAAGGGTACCAGTGCTTAAGTGAATGCAGGATATTGAACTGGAATTCGAACTCTGCTCACTGATTTCTCTTTCCGAGCAGATATCAACTGCACCACAACGCACATCAGTCACTAAACGCTTACAGCACCTAGTATTCCCAAGCGGTCATCCATCTAAGTACTGACCAGGCTCAACGTTGCTTAACTTCAGTGATCGAGCGAGAACTGATGTATTCAACGTGATATGGCCGCAAGCCCAGAACATAAGTAGCTGCGAGGTAGTTCAACACTAAATAGGTGAGACCTAGTTACCAATCTAGTATTGCAGTTAAATTCACGCAGTCGAAGCATCAAGGAGTAAATCTCATTAAAACAATTTCGATGAAAATATTTGTAGAAAAGAAAGCCACGTGACGTTGGCGAGAACGAGACTGAAGTCGATATGTCGGGTCTATGTATTCATTAAATCATTTTCAAAATAAGGCACTTTGTACGCACTTATCATCAGTGATAGAATCATGGAAAAGGTTGAAATCGTTTGGATTTTATTAAAATGGTAATATGCAATTTGCTAAATAGAAAATAAATGGTTCTCAAATTAATTTTATAAAGTGGGAATTAATAGTGAATAGAAATTAAAGTTACTAATCGAGTCAGTCAGTTAAGTGCCATACGTGATACATGCTTTGGGTGATCATGTCTCGATGAGAGATTTATCATTAAAAAGTCACATGTTTTAAGGGTCGTTCCCCTTACGAAATGTTAAACTGCGTTATGTCAACTTATGGTCACCATACTTTCAGATTGATTGATAACAGGTGCTGTCATTGCCTACTTGAAAGGTCAATGAGTCAGACTGACTGGGCAGAAGATTATCCCGTAGTAGATTGCTTTCTGCGGTAGACTGGTTGCCAGCCAAGGCTATAGAACCCAATCTGTTTTATTATTTAACCCATAACTGAAGGGAAGAGACGGGTTAATACCTTTCCTAAGGGTATTTGTGCGTAATTGACTGCGGGAAATTCAACGGAATTCGAACTCGGCTCCCCGATTTGTCGTTCCGAATCGATATACACTGCACCAAAACACACATCCAAAAGTTAATAATAAGCCTAAATGTATTTGAATATTCGGATAAATCATTGTCAATTCATTTTTAACTATGTTTACATTTTATTACTTGTTTACAACCGGTAGTTGCGATATTCAACCAGTTGCATTCACTTACACACAATTACCATTGGGAAAGGTATTAACCCGTCTCTTCTCTCTCCAGCTATGAGTTAAATAGCAAGAGAGATTAATTATCAGTCTACCCCAGAAAGTAATAGCAATCTACTGCGAGAAAATATTCTGCCTAATCAGTTTTTACTCTTTCAAGACATGATCACCCAGGCGTGGATCACCTATGGCATTTAACTGCCTGAGTTGCGATATACACAATCGACTCGAATCATTTGAATTTCACAATTAGGTACCTCTACTTTATTTACGATACCTAAGATTTAAATTGATTTTTTAAAATAAAAACATTTTCTTAAAACTTTGATTTTAGCTTAATTGAAAACTAAATGATTATTTCCACTAAGCAAAATACTCGGGTGTATTTCAAACAGAAATTATATTCATTGGAATCTAAAATTCTGAAATATTTTTATTTCAAAATTTTTCGGCCATTTTTTGTGCGATCGAAACATTTGTAAGCAAAAGTTAATTCTCGGTTTAAAAATTTTCCAAAAATAAAATATACATCTCTCACTCGTTATTATGGGAAAATTATATGATTTAAAGTTAAATTAATCTGATTTGAAACAAATATTTCGTGTTTATGGCATGGAATTTAGAATATAAGTATTTCTTAATCACACAGATCTGACTCGTTGACCTTTCAAGTAGGCAATGACAGCACCTGTTATCAATCAATCTGAAAGTATGGTGACCATAAGTTGACATAACCCAGTTTAACATTTCGTAAGGGGAACGACCCTTAAAACATGTGACCTTTTAATGATAAATCTATCATAAGTTTTCATATTTTAAAAAAAAGTGGAGTTTAACATAAGAAACGATTAGGAAATTTTTTAAATCTTAATTTTAAATGATTTGTATTAAGTTTATGAATTTTCGATTTGTAAATAGAGTCTATTTTAATGAAATAATAACCGAAGGTAGTAAGTAACGAGAAGAAATTTAAAAAGATGTTTGGAACTTTAATTAGCAAAATAAAAATGAAAACAATTCTTATAAAATTTTATTATTCATCGATTTTTTTCTTTTTCTGAATATGATACCCTAAAATTATATCATATAAAATCAATTAAAACTTTAAAAAATAGATATATGATATGATTATATGATTTACATTCCCCAATGAGTCCTGGATTTAACTAATAAATAAATAAAAATTAATGTAGATAGTGTATTTCTAGAAATTTTATGCAATTAATTAAAGTGGGGGTAACAGATGTAAAAATAATAATTGCATAAATAATTTCATTCATTCGTGAATAAGTCCTGAACGTTTCATTAAAATCATGCAGTTTATTTTTGCAAGAATTTTCAAGTTTATGTCTTTCAACGCCAAAAAGAACGACTTGCTAAATATTACGTTTTGCTTAATGGTCACATTACGTAAACATAGCGTGAATCGCTGATGAAAAACAAAAAAAAGAAATTTTAACTGAAATTTCGAACGAGTTAGAAAGTATTAAACATTTTTAAAAAATAACAACAAAAGTTGATCTTTCCTCTTAATAAAAGCATTTTGATGATAAAACTTTGTTTGAGTCCTTTTAACATCATGCTATGCTGTTTTTTCGGCAATTGAGTGGATGTACCTATTAAATTGTATTTTCATTAAAATTTATTTTTACTATTTTCGTATTAATTATTTACACGAAAGCGTTGTAATATATGCAGTAGTCTAATGCTATTCGAAATTAATGCATAAAGCAGTGTCACTATTATTTATTAGTAGTGACTATTGCCTTAATTTTTGCTTACACTTAATAATTTGTATTATATATAAGTCTTAGTTAATTCGACTTTTTTGATTATACATTAAGTTTTTAACAAGTCTTATTTTTACTATTTCTGTTTATCCACTATTGGTACAGAAATTATTGTCTCATTTTATTCGAATTTCATAGATAAAACATTGTCATTATCAATAATATTTTTTACTATTTTTTTCTTTTTATTTTGTTGCATTTTTATCTTCAAAGTCAGACCGTTCTTTTTCTCCCCCACCCCGAAATGCACTGCATGATTTAGAAAATAAGAATCTCGTCAAACTTATTTTCTTCATTTCTGATCTATTTTGCTAATTTACCGGTTGTAAAATGACACAAACGACCTGATCATTATAATAAAAATATTTTTTATTAAAACTTATTTAACAGCAGTAATAAAATTACCAAAAATGATTTTAATAGAAATTATTACTTTTTTTTTTAGATTTTCAAGTAATTTTCAAGTTATTTATTTCCACTTATATTTGTAATAGTCTCACGCGCAAAACAACTCTACATATGTAAAATGTACTTTTTTTCTTTTTTTACTTCACATAAACTATTTTGCCGGCGGTCATATTTATATGAAAAAGATGGGAAAAAAATTCAAGATAAAATTGTTTCAAAATGTAATGTATGCAAAGAGGAGGTAACCGTGGATCTCATGATGGGGAAAGAAAAATGGATGTTAAAAGTTAAATAAACGAAGTATGAAATGTCGTGATATTTACCTTACCATCAAGGAATGAAGTAAAAGAAGAGTGGCAAAATGCAAGGGGGGGGTGGGATGTAGTGTGGAGTGGGCGCGGTACCATACGAGACTCATGGGCGCTAGCTTGTTATTAATTTCAAGTAAAAAGGGCTCAGTAATCTTTCTGCTTTTTGGACTCGCCTGATAGACGGAACAAGAGTAAATATCCGCCAAGGATCAAAGCTACACACACACACACACACATACATATATATATAACATTAATTCTTATTACTGTACACGTTATTTTTAGTGAGTGCACAGGTTTGAGTTACTATCACTGATTTTTTTAAAATTTTATTCAGCCCGTTAAGTGGCATACATGATACACGCTTGGGTGATCATGTCTCGAAAGAGACCTGACTGGTTAGAATGAAGTTTTTTTTTTCACGCAGTAGCTTGCCATTACTTTCTGCGGCAGACTGATTGCCAACCAAGGCTTTAGAACCCAATCTGTACTATTATTCAACCCATATCTAAAGAAAAGAGACGGATTAATACCATTTCTAGGGGCATTTGCGCGTAAGTGAATGCAACGAATTCAACTTGGAACTCAAACTCGGCGCTCCGAATTCTCGTTCCGAGCCGATATCCACTGCACCACATCGCGCATCTTTTATTTTATTAAACAGTCAAAATAATTTCAGTGTTTAATAAAATAACAAAAACTTATCAACTCAAACCCTTGCATCATCTAAAAACCACACACACACACACACACACACACACACACACACACACACACACACATATATATATGTAGTGTGTATTAAGGCAGCAATTTTTCTTTTAGACGTTTTATTGTTACTTGGGAACATCGAGAACTGAATAATAAAATCATCTGTCAACGTTACAGCTCATTTCTTACATCTTTCAATTATATTACGCGAAAGATTATCCGTGAGTATGAATGGATTTGTTAAAAATAAGCAGACACAATGTTTGCAATTTATTTAATCTGATATATATATATATATATATATATATATATATATAGTATAAAGATCAGAGTCCTGACTTAGAAACTTGGGAATTTTTTTTTTTTTTTTTGGCGTGAGGGAATTGCTTAAAAGAGCAAATCTACGACACCAAACCAAGACTTTGGGAAAACATGAAAGGCGAATACAAGAATTTCTGAATATATCTCGAAAGAGCTCCTGGTGAAATCAGTTGCCGGGATTCCTGGGTAACTCTAGAAGTTGGTATCAAAATCTGCTGACCATATAGAGTTTTACTGCTAATCGCTTTCCTTTTACATTCATTTCTTGTAAAAATAAGCATAATAAATGAATTAAAAGTATTTAAAAATGGGGAATTATTTTTAATTTCTCTCTATCTCTCTCTCTGTATATATATATATATATATATATATATATATATATATATATAACACAAATAAAAAACGTTTAATTGAAAATGACTTTGATGATTCGCTTTACCGTTCAAGGCTTGATCAGATCCAAAAACAAAGACAGAAATGTGCGTGCTTGTGTTTTTGTGTGTATGCTTAAATTATGAATCAAAGTATTTTAACCTAAGCTGACGTTTCTCGAAATTAAAAAAGAAAAAAAATGAGTGACTTTTAAAAAGCTGTTAACATTTATTCTGTATCTTTTCTTTAAAATTCTTATTTCATAGAAGAAAGTTGTTAATACATTTTCACAGCTATTTTGTATCGAATTAAAGGTAAATCCTCATCTCATTTTCAGGATGCCTCCAAAGTGAGACATTTGCATAGCCTTTTCTGAAATGAATCTAAGGCAAATCCTGATGCAATCCTTCAGAATTGGTTTAAAGTGAATAAATTGTTTTTTGATATATCCATTCGTTTTCCGTATCGACAATAACGGCAGCTTAGAGAAAAAGTACTAGGATTCATTATTTAAGTATATACACAAATAAGTATTTCATTTTTTTTTTTTTTGGAGCTGATGAAGCCTAGAATGGTGAAACGCGTAATCAAATCTATTTTCAATGAAACTTTTTCCATTTATTTGATAAATTGATTAGAAACATTGTCGGGATTCAATACCTTATTATAAACACACACACACACACACGCATACATATATATATATATATATATATATATATATATATATATATATATATATATTCATATATACGTAAAAAAAATCACAAGATCGCCAAAACCTACCGCGGTTTCACACAACAGCTCGTCAGGGCCGTTGTGTGAAACCGCGGTAGGTTTTGGCGATCTTGTGATTTTTTTTACGTGTCTTTGCTCTACATTGCTTCCTCTTTGTTATTCCGCTTTGGTTAGTTCTGTATCGAGCACTTTTTCTTTCTTTGTGGTTGGTTCCGTTTGGGTTTTTTTTTCTTTACTGCCGGGTATTGTATGTATTGTCTGTATTCCGCAGTTTTCTTTTTTTTTCCCCCCTCTTGTCCAACGCCTTATAGCGACGGACAATAACGGAGTTAGATTCTGTCTGTTATTTGTTGTCCTCAAAGTTTATTTTCGTATAATTTTAGGATTTAGATACTTACAGAGTCGGTCTTGTTATTATATTCATATATATATATATATATATATATTTGTGTGTGTGTGTGTGTGTGTGAATAGAATAAGTAAGAACAAGTAGGAAAAAGTTTCTTTAATCGAACATGTTTTACTTATATCAAGACGAATGATTTAAAATCCGAGACAGTATGTTGATTGAGGTATAGTTTCATTGGTCAGATACATGTAAACGTGTTATAAAGCAATGGATGAATATTAAATGTAGAAGAAAAAAATGACCAATGAATCTATACCTCAATCAGCATACTGGCTCCCGGATTTTTAAATCATTTGTCTTTAATAAATCTCTGAAGGTGCTTGTTATAAGTGAAACATGTTATTTTAAAGACACTTTTTTTCTTACTTGTCCTTTACTTATTCTATTCATCTTGTCGGATTCCCATTCATATATTGAACTCAATGGGTTACTGCTTGTAAGAGAATTACAAAGAAATAGCATTGTTGAGGAATTAAAACAATAGAAGCGTAATCAGGAAAGCAGTAGATAACGAGTGACATTGCATTTAAAATTTTAAATATCAGACTTGTCAGGAGATCGACAAGCGCGAGAAAAGAAACTATTTTAGAATTCACGGTTACATCTAGCCAATTCAGTTGTAAGCTGATGGGACTTAGTTGAGTTGCTAATCTATTCAGTCAGTTAAGTGCCATACGTGATACATGCTTGGGTGATCATGTCTCGAAAGAGACATGACTGAGTCGGGGAGAAGATTATCCCACAGTAGGTTGCTATTACTTTCTCTGGTAGACTTGGCTGCTGACCAAGGCGATAGAACTCAATCTGTTCTGTTATTAACCCATAACTGGAAGGAAAAGACGGATTAATACCTTTCCCAAGGGTATTTACGCGTAAGTGAATGCAATAAATTCAGCTGGAATTCGAACTCGGCTCCCCGATTTCTCTTTCCGAGCCGATATCTAATGCACCACAAAGCACATCCACCTAATCTATTGCTGTGCTTAAATTAATAAAGTCTAGGTACCATAGCAAAGAGAACACACACACACACACACACACACACACACACACACACACACACACACACACACACACACACTTGTATATATTTTATTAAGGTTGTCTAATATTCTTACGGTGTAGAATAGATTGTGGCTCGGTTTGAGGAATCAGAGGGCTGAGTTCGAATTCTCGTCGAATACTTTTATTACATTCATTTACAAGCTGATACAATTGGGAAAGGTATGACTCCGACTGTTCTCCGGTCTTTGGTTTTTCCAGGTTATCTTGCTCATACCATTTCTGAAGTGCGTGTGCTGTCCCTACAACCCTAACGAATTACGGGACTCGTGATTGATCGAATATTCTTAGTTTTCTGTTCGGAAAAGCAGAAACTATCCCTAATGGCCATTGTTCTAACAGCTTTCAGCTAATTCATTAGCCATTTTCAAGGGTTCCGTTAATGTTTTTCCATGTTGGTATTATAAAGAGTATAGTTTAAAATAAGAGTAATCTTAGGTTGCGCGAGTGAATGTAGAATTACATTGTGTTGGGGTATCTTCTTACATGTGAACTATTGTTAAATGAAGCAAAGTTGATTCTTGGATTGAATTGTTTTATATTAAGAGCCTCGATAACCTTTAGTCGCCATTGATTGACAGATTTCTTTCGAATAATGGGGTTATCAACCATTTTTTTTTTGTAATAGGAAAGGTAGTTATTTGGCGGGTGTCGCAATGCTTTTTATAGCATTTTTATAGCATTGATATTGTGTAAGTCGTTTTTACATTCTTCTGAAGAGGGTTGTTGTTATGGGTCTAATGTAAATTATCAGTTTATAAAAATATTGTACGGGCAATTAAATTGCTTTACTATATTAGTCGATTGTAGTTAGTATTTTATAGGAGTGTTCTTATTTGTAATTATTAAACATAATTCAATTAAACAACGGACAAAAACGAAAACTTTTCTTTACCAAACAGATTTCGTCTCCTGATGAAAATTGGCTTTTATCTTGATAATGTTCCGCAGGGAAAGAAACGCGTTGGCAAAGAAAAATGGCCTTATTCATATTCTTTTTTACAGATATATTTTATTTGAATCTGAACTTTTATACACACACAAATATATATATATATATATGTGTGTGTGTGTGTGTGTGTGTGTGTGTGTGTGTGTGTGTGTGTGTGTGTGTGTGTGTGTGTGATATTTCAGAAAACAAATTATATTAATGCAAAGAAAAATAGACATCAGACAAGCGAAAATAGACTATACAATGATATGGTGACCTCCATAATTTTTTTTCTGAGGGAATAGAGCAAGTCTGCCCAGAAAATGGATCTGAAATAGCTATGACTAGGCATGGGTTGATAAACTGAGAAATGTGCAAATTACTGAGAACTTGATGGTAAACATTTGTAAAATTACAAATTTAGGAAAAATAAAGACAGTATGAATCACAACGTTTCCATGAAAAATATAACACATGCTGCGATGAGAATGTTCAGTTGGCGGATAAATCCAAGTAAAAATGTGTGTCACAATATGAAGCAGCAATTGTGCTACTTTCTTCTATTAAATAGAATTTGTAGAGGCAGGGTTCTATATGTTAAGCGTGAAGCGTAGGTCGTTAGGCGATGTTGGTAACATTAGTCAAAAGAACATTCTTACAACTGTAGACCAGATCCTGGACAACCACTTAAAAATGGGTAGTGGTAGACTGCACAGTATCTACAACAGATGTTAAAGCAAATGTGATACCAGGAATGTCAATGACCGCAGTAAATCGCTTATTTACAGTAAGACTACTGTCACGCGCCCCATTAATTATATTTCCACTAACGCTACAGTTCTAGCTTGCGCATCTACAGTGCGACTGTGAGAGGGCTACCTGGCGGATCGATTGGAAATTTATAATGATGAAATTCTGCCTTAATGGTTATAGTATTATTAACCGTTTTCTTAGACGAAAACATTCGGCATTCATTGACTGAGCAGCTAATACCGCTGTCAGTTAAAATTTCAGTAAAATATCTTTTTTCAAGTCGAGTAGTTGTTATGGCTCTTTCCAGTATTGATGAGGGTTTCCTTCCTAACTTTTTATTTGAAGTAGTGTGGAATGTCAACTTCATAATGTTATTATTTTATCTTTGTGATACGTATGATATACATTTTAGGTGTTGCTACTATTTGGTATAGTTCTTTGTTTTTGATTCTGTAACACTAATCCAATAGATTCAAAGAAGGATGAGCTTCTCCAAGATCCACAGACTTCAATAGCCCAGGGATATTTTTAACCAGTGATCTTAGAAATTGGTTGCATACAACTGGCAGTTTATATATTTCTGGAACTGTTTGGCGTGATGCATGACATTCATATAAAAGATTCAATCTGATGAGATTACTTAAGAACGCTAGTGTTTTCAGGTTAATGTTTTGGCATTGTAGCAATTTGCGTTGTTAGATGAAACTACCAAGGGTGCAGTCTATGATATATTAAATATCTTCTCTACTAAATTTGTGATAACTGGTCTATACACCTAGGTATTTGAAGAGCTTGGCATTTACTAATTCCACATTCTGAAATTTTTAGATAGATTCAGTGTATGTGCCTCCCACTTCCAGATTATAGATTCTATTATGGAAAGCATTATCATGAATTTTATTTAATGGAACACTTGGTAGAGAATGTTGGTTTTCTGTTTTACTGTTTTGCATTGCAACTATAAATACCTACGGTTCTGGGTAATGACTGTAAACTGCATCCGGCAGCAAGGTCTCTGATTGGGAGGTTGTGAAGAGCATGGAACCACCTCTTAATTGCTGTTGTTCCCAGGTCCACCCTGACCCGGAGTGGTAGCACCTGTTAGGGTCCCAGCTATGGGTAAATAGTTGACCCCGAACCTGGGGTCAAAATGCTATAAAAGTATTCAACAAAACTTTTTTGAATAAAAAAATGTTACCAACAAAACTTTTTTGAATAAAAAACGTTACCAACAAAACTTTTTTGAATAAATAAACGTTTTCAAACAATCTCCCCAAAATATACACAAACAAAAGCAATAAAACAAATAAACTAAATAAAACAAATCAAAACGATTTTCAGTATTAAATGACCTAATGAAGGTTGATATGCTGGTTAAATAAACCAACCAACCAACCAGCCAACCAACCAACCAACCAACCAACCAACCAACCAACCAACCAACCAACCAAACAACCATAAATACCTACTCCTGGGAAATAATTTATTCTAAAGTATAACGACTCTCGAGACCAACAAGTAGCACCATGGCATGCAGAGCTAGGAGTTATAATTCTTTCTCGACTTTGATATGTAGAGACAGAGCTTTGAACTACGATATGTGCATCCTGAACAGATTGCCCAAACAGTTCTCCCACCATTCCTGAAAGTAAGGTGTTGTTCCAGGATAATTCCTTTGTACATGATGCTCGTAGCGGTAAGTTGTAATTAACTAGAAGTAGTCACTACTATTTCTCTAGTAGTTTTGTCTTCAATGTGAAGACTAGTTAAATTTATTTTGTAAAACATTACAAAAATATGGCAAAAAACCAGAAGGGGGATAGGAAAAGAACAATCATCTTCTGCCTTATATTTAAACTTAGCCAGCCATGATCACAGACCCAAACAAACTACAATATTTCTTACTCCAAAAAAACACAATCATACTTATCATTCTTACTACAACCACCAAAATACCTCAGATTTTCAATGAAGTCATAATTAGTCTCAAATATACAATTTTTGTTTGTGGGGAATGGGTAATAAAACAACAATTTACAAAACCCAATATATCTTTACAATATAAAATAACATATTTACAAGAAAGTAAATAGTGTTATTAATAAATTAAAAAAAAACACTCTTTTTAACTGTGGCAGAAAATAAGTTAACTGAACGAAATCAATGCGATACTTTAATAATATAACTCACTCGTCACCTCAAATAACGCACCAAACCCAACAAAAAGGTCACATCCGAAATGTAAAAGATGCCTCGCATCTACAAGAAAATTGACATTACTAGTCACCTAAAAAGAAGGAGGGCTAAAAATAAAAGAGGGTAATGAACTTACATTGCCTAGCTAAGTAAATTTTTAAGGAAAAAACTAAAGGAAAAAAAAAAAACACTAAACTAGTCTAAATTTGGACAGGAATGCCAATGTTCAATCCAGAACAATACTCTAAATCCTAACAAGCTTCATAGTGCCACTCTAAATCGGCCTTTTTTACTTGACACGCAGAGACTCACCTACCTTTTGCCAAATTCTGATTGAGGAAGCCGCCTTTTTCTGTTCTAATCTTGACTAAGCCTCTCACCCCCAAAGAATTCCTTCTGACCTCTTGTCGATATGGTAACTCTTATAATGCCCAGCAGGCAACAAGACACTTACTGTTCAGCCTTTGTCAACTGCGGACACCACATTGCTACAGATAGAACTGACCTAAGAAAAAACATGCAAACAATAATATCTTCAACCAATTTTCTCAACGGGACTACTATGATGCAGTTAAAGAAGTTTCGATCGATGGTTTCTACTTCCCCATCATAGTGAACACATTTTGGAAACTTTTCCATGACCGCCGAACAAAGCTTTTTGCCGACCCAGAGGGTCCTATGAATCCCCTAACAGGTAAGTGATGCCTCATTGTTAGTGCAACATTTCAACCCACTTCGCATAACCGAGCTTGTCTCAGATCATATTGAACTAACACGTGATATAATGCCTTACAGAAAAACGACCGGACATCAGAGAGGCCATCTCTCGCCCGTAAGAGAAGGGACACTCACCACGGGGTAAACGGTGAGCCTCCCCGTCACAGGAGTGCAGACTTCTCATGGATTGAAAGTTGTTTCTGGTTTCTTCCTTCAAAAATCGCCCTCATCATTCGATTTTGGACACATTCGATCTAGTAACGCAATGAGAGGTGTATGTTGGCGAATCTCAACGCTAGACATAACCAGACCGCCTTCAGAATGTTGGTGGTAACAGTTCTCTCGACATACCTTAACGACCCTGCCTCTCCACAAGAAAGAAAAGAGACTTAGTAATGATATTAGTGTTGCAAACGGAAGTGGAAGTGTCAGTAAAGGAGAATCGGGTAGATGTGTGAGGTACATGCTTCCGCCCTTCCCTTTATAAGAAAATTCCTCCGGAACAACAGACAAGCTCGGCCTTTTCCCGCACCCCCGACCAATTTATTCCTAAGAGAAGATCGCGAATGAACCAGACGCCGAGTATCTAATCGATCCGTCGGTTCACGGGAAAGGCCCAGGAATAGAAACTCTCTTCCAAACAGAAAACCGCAATCCAAAAGATTTAACACGGTTGATCTTGGCTCCTGTCATCGTCTCGTTCCTTCTTTACTGACTTCGTCAACCTCGGCTCTGCTCGATACTAGAACCGAAACGTCATCGAGATAGGCTGAGTATCTAGCCAAGCTGGTAGCACCTGGTAAGACTATATAGAAACTTCTATCTGCCATCAGAATGCATATAAATCGGCATACCAAATATGTAAAATAATTTAGTTAAATAAGTCGATACCGTTGAAGTGAGCATGTCCTTCTACACAAAAAAAAGGAAAGTAAACGACGATATTAATCGATCATAATCAACAAATATTTTTTCACCCTCGATTTAAAGAAAGCGATCCCTTGAAACCTATATTCAATTTTTCGGAGGGTTGAGTGACTTTGATTAATTTGCTTCCTTCTCTCGCAAATCTTGGCTTTTCTACGGCACACACATTACATTTTTCAGACATTCTACTTTACCTTCTCTGTTGAGTAAGGACAATTTCTCAACCTGATAAATTGAATCATTACTGATTTTCCAGGATGACATAGATTATTATATAATTCTTTAATGTTGATATTTATGGCAGAAGACCAATATACTCTCGTTAACGCACCTGGGTATGCGTTTTTGATGCCTGGTCGATATCTGATACCATATTTGTAAGTGAATGTTCAATTCGCCAGCAATGAATTTTGCCGTTTTTATTCTTCGAAAGTTTATGTTTATCGAAGATGTAGGATAGGGATTTTTGGGCCGTAACAAAAATATAATATTTACATTCAAATGATGACTCCATGAGGATGTGCGTTGTGGTGCAGTGGATATCGGCTCGGAACGAGAAATCGGGGAGCCGAGTTCAAATTCCAGTTGAATTCCTTGCATTACACTTACACGCAAATACCCTCGGGAAAAGTATTAATCCGTTTCTTTCTTTCAGTTATGGGTTAAATAACAGGATAAATTGGGTTCTATAGCCTTGGCTGGCAACCAGTCCACCGCAGAAACTAATGGCAACCTCTGGCGGGATAATCTTCTGCCCAGTCAGTCATGTCTCAAAAGAGACATGATCGCCCAAGCGTGTTTCACGTATGGCACTTAACTGACTGACTGATGACTCCATTACCTGATTGCATCGATGTTAGTGTTAGCTTCTTTATGTACTGGAGTGTGGTTTGGTTCAGAGGAGTTTAGATTTCTGGACTAGAATGCAACAGACCTGCCATGTTGTAGCGTTGCAGCTAAACGTATGTAGCTAGTATCAGTTTCAATTTCAAGGAGTTTTTTCTCGCCTAGTAAGTGTACTACAGCTCTTTCTACTTCCATTTTCAAATATTAAAAGGAATCTTTTATTTTAGAAGTTAAGGGGAATATAGTCTTTTTTTAGCGCCATTCAACTTATAAACCTTCTAAAATTGATTTCAGAAAGTTATGTGCTCTCCACAGAAAAAAGAACAGTGGTGTTAATATAAGGCTCGTTATATGCGATTGTAAAAAAAGAAGTCCTGAAATGTTTAAATCATAAGACAATGAATGCTCAGCTACTATGAGGCAGAAAACAGAAAAAGATGTTGACATTCAAATTAAATATTCCTGAATTCATAATAATACATTCAAATTAAAAAAGCAAGACATCCAATTTAAAGAATGACTTTACAGTTCACTAACTTAAAGGATGTGCGTTGTAGTGCAGTGGATATCAACAAATCAGGGGGCCGAGTTCGAATTTCAGTTGCATTCTTTGCATTCACTTCCGCACAAATACTCTTCATTAATCCGTCTCTTCCCTCCTGTTGTGTGTTAAATAATGAGACAGATTGGGTTCTATAGCCTTGGATAGCAACCAATCAACCGCAAAAAGCAATGTCTACCCACCGCGGGATAATCTTCTGCCCAGTCAGTCATGTCTCTTTTGAGACATGATCACTCAAAACGTGTATCACGTATGGCATTTAACTGGCTGAATTATGTTTAATTATGCATTTATAACGTTAGTACTACTTAGTTTAATCGTACATGTTTGCCTCTCGATGTTCATCTGGCCTCCTCTTTTCATTGGCAATTGTGAAATTAATTTAGACGATGAATTTGACACCATTTTATATCGATAACAAAAAACATTGCAGTGTTTTAAATTGAATGGCTTATAATTCAATTCGAATGCCTTAGTTTTAAATTGAAAGTTTGTGTATTTGCTAAACAGTTCGATTTTTTTTTAATCATTTCACCCCGAGCAAGGCGGAAATGCCACTGATGTGCAGGGGGTTACATAAATGTAAAAAGATTAATTAGAAAAGAGTGAGGAGTACAAACTAGTTAGAAAGGAACAACAGAAAGCTGAGAAAGCAGGTGCGATGACAGATACATAGGTGGAGAGAAAGGGAAGGTTATACAGGGGAGGGGAGAGAGCTAGAGTCCAGTGGTTAGTAGATGAGTATTGACTTTGCATTTAAATTTCTGGAGGTTATAGCCGTCAGGAAAGCAAGAATACGGGAGCGAGTTCCACAGGCGTGAAGTGCGAGAGAGGAAGCTGCAGGAGTAGAATTGTCGTCTGCATTTGGCTAACCTGACTGTGAATGGGTGGGACCCAGTTGCCAGTCTGGTTGCACGAGTAAACACCTGTTGAGGAGGCATCAGTGACTTAAGCTCATCCGAGCAGAAGCCATGAAAATATTTATAGAAGAGACAAAGGGAGGCTACATTTCGACGATGGGGAAGTGGCTGCAGTCGAGTCGCCAGATCAGTACCTATCACATTACAGACTCTCCTTTGGAGCTTGTCAAGAACACTGAGAAGAACGGCAGGGGTACCTGACCATAAATGGCAGCAGTACTCCATGCACGGACGGATGGTTGACTTGTATATATACAGGATGGATTCAGGTGAAAAAAACATCCTGGATCGACATAGTGACCCAATCTTCTTAGAAGTAGATTTTGCTATGGATTCAATATAGTGGTTCCATTTGAGGTCTGAGGACAGGGTAAGTCCGAGGAGGCGTAGTGTATTACTCTCAGGAAGAATCACTTGGTCCATGCTTATGGGAGGCAGAAGAGGTTGCCTGTAATGGTTGACAGACAACAGCTTGGTCTTAATATAAATATAATACCTGTGATACTCAGTTTCTACTTTCAGATTTTGGACAAATTTCTTGATCCAATTGATTGCCAAACTTCTTTCTTAACACGTTCACTACCAGAGATCAATTACGAAATCTGATTTCAGAATTTATAATAGGTAATTTAGGCAATAATTTTCTATAAATTCTGCGTTTATATATTATATTTTCAATAGATTTTCCTTCTCTCTCTCTCTCTCTCTCTCTATATATATATATATATATATATATATATATGTGTGTGTGTGTGTGTGTGTGTGTGTGTGTGTGTGTGTGTGTGTATATAATTCATATTTGGCATTTATGCTTTCATCAGAAGATTTTAGATATTCACTTTATCGAAGATTTTAACCTTAGTATCTTAGTTAATCCGCATAGACAAAATCACAGACATCATGAAAGAAATCTACAACAGCGGCGAAATTCAGGAAGACCTTAGCAGATCAATCTTTATAGTACTGCCTAAGAAGCCAGAGACAAAGGAATGTGAACAATCAACTTAATGAGTCACGTAACAAAACTTATCATCCGAATTGAGCGGAAACAGACCGGAAATAAGAAAAGAATAATGCAGTTTCGTCACGTACACTGGGACAAGGAACGCGATATTTATATTTAGAATGCTATCAGAAAGGGCAATAGATAAGCAGAAGAAGGTCTACCTGCAGAAGAACGTCTACCAAGGCATTCGACAGATAGAGACGCTCGGTAACCATGACATATTCGGGAAAGATCTCACAGTAATCAAGGACCTGTACTGGCAGTAAACTGGTTACATACAAACAGGAAACAAGTTCAGCAGTTATACAAGGATAGAAAGGGTTGTAATACAAGAATGTGTATTTGCACCAGATCTATTCAACCTATACAACGGGGCCATTTTGAGAGCTCTAGAAGTCCTGCCAAAATTCCTCATTGGCGGCCGCAATCGGAACAATACATGATACGCAGATGATACAGTGCTGATAGTAAATACAAGAGAAGAACTACAAGACTTCCTACAGAAAGTAGTTAAAGGAAGTGGAAAGAAAGGACTATATAAAAATTACAAGAAAACTGAATGTATCGTAACAAGTAAAAGAAGAGCCCAAATGCCAACTACAAGTTGGTGGTTCTAAAATAAAACAGGTACAGAAATTCAAAATACTTGGGAAGCGTTCTAACAGAAGACGGAAAGAGCGATACGAAGATCTCAAGGCGTATTTGCATAGCCAAGGATGGATTCCAGAAGCTGAATAGAGTTTTAAGAAAAAGGAAAATTTCGCTAGAAACAAAGAAGAGAGTACTTGTTTTTTATATGATAACATGTGTCTGTTCTTCAATATCACAGCGAATAGTGAACAATCTCATCAAAGATGAAGGAAATGTGGTTCTACAGAAAGATGCTAAGGTTACCATGGACAGAACACATGAGCACCTTAAGATTTTGAAGTGAGTGTGCACAAGAAGGAAACTGATAGTTAACATCAGCAAAAGACAGCTGAAGATTCTGGGACATGTCATGAGAATAGAAACGAGAAATCGTTGAGCCGAGTTCGAATTCCAGTTCAAATCTTTGCATTCACTTACGTACAAATCCCTTAAGAAAGATATTAATCTGTCTCTTTCCTCCAGTTATGGGTTAAATAACAGGATAGATTGGGTTCTATATCCTTGGCTGGCAACCAGTCTACCGCAAAAAGTAATGGCAACCTACTGCGGGATAAATGCCATTATTTCGTAATTAATCACTGAAAGAAATTTCATACTTGTTTATATTCGAAATATAATCGTCTTGGTTGTAGTGGCCGTAATTAACAAAATAATGTTTAAATTTTTTTCCAAAAAACATCTAGATTTCAGAAAGTGATGTGGTGCTCTCTACAGAAAATAGAACAGTGGTGTCAATATAAGGCTCGTTATATGCGACTGTAAAAAAAGAAAGAATGTTCAAAAAATAAATAAAATTTGTAAAATTTCGACTGCAGAAAAGGAAAGAAGTCCTGAAATCTTTAAATCATAAGGCAACGAATGATCAGATACTATGAAGCAGAAAACAGAAAATGATGTTGACCAGGCGATGTCGTGAAAAGCTGAGGAAAACATGCCTTGTCACTAATGGCAATATAAACATCTCACAGCCAGAAGTCGGACAGCGTGTCGCGTCACTTTTGTTATTATACAACTATAGCAGCATTATTTGTCTTGGAAAAAAACAATGCCGAGAAATGATGAGAAATAAGGAGCAATTTAAGGATGATGGGCTGAATGTTGATGCTGGGCCCCACATACAGTAAGTTTGTTTAGCCTAAATATATAACGTGTAGTTTGAATGTTATATCAATCGTTCAAGTTAGGGGCAGAAGCCACGATGTGATGATCGGATTCAAATCGCAGCCAAAGAGTGATTGGTACATAGATTTAAGTAGATGAGAGAATGAGTTTGGATAGTAGGATTTTGGTTGGATAGAAACATTAGTAGAAGACCAAGAAAAAGGAAAAACGAAATCACTTTTTCACAAAAACCTTCAAATTTTAGCTAAAAGTGTCGCACACAGTTAAAATACTTTCCAAAAAAACATTATTTGTAACGAAAAATACAGCGCATGCGCGTTGTGTTTTTAATTTTGTCGATTATGCAATATAGTTCGGTCAGATGGGCACCGTTTCTGAGACAAATAGAACCATAATGCAGTTCACTCCGCCAGAAATTTGAAAATGACTTGCTGGATTGCTAGGTATTGGCGCCGGAAACTCTAATACAAGCATTTCAGAATGTTTGGGTGTTAATCTGAGGACAGTGCAGAGGATCCAGAAAGAGTTGGATGAGTCTAATGGTTTATTACGAATGTTTTTGAAATGATCTCTAGTGACGATGAGGTTATGCCTCCATTCAGCATGCCACAGGGACTCAAATTCAACACGGAATTCTACATCAAGTGTCTTGATAAGAGACTGCTGCCCTGGGTCAAGGCGGTGGCTGCTGAAAAAACCTATCTTTATGCCTTTGCACCATGCCACACAAGCAAGAGAATTCAGTCATGGCTTTCACACAATTCCTGGTACTGTCTGAAAAAGTTGCTTCACACAAACCTACTGATAATGCACATATGCTTCTAACAAGTTTTCTCGAATAAACAGCAATTGGAATTTTAATCGTGCTTATGAGCTGCACAAGAGGACTGTCTGCGGATGACGTATATATATATATATATATATCACTACACTTATTCAACTTTGCATTGTTTTTGAGCACTAGAAAGCCGAATGAAATCGGCTAGTTTATACATTTAGATGCGTAAATTGAACACAAACATTTAAAAAATAAGATCAAATTTACAATCAAGATATCCCCGTGTCTTCCATTTAACATTAATCATTACTCTAACTTCAACAAATCTAGCGTGCACAGACATACATACACATACATACACACTCACTCTCTCTTTCATACACACACACACACACACACACACGCATATATATATATATATATATATATGATAAAATATAGATTTAAGGTATGCTATATTTATTGAATGCTTTCTTCAGGCCATTTAAATGTATTCCAGCATAAAATACACACACACACACGCACACACACACACGCATATATATATATATAGAGAGAGAGAGAGAGAGAGAAATAGAGAGAGAAAGAGAGAGAGAGAGAGTGATTAAAAATAATTCCCCATTTTCAAATATTTATAATTCATTTATTAAATTTATTTTTACAAGAAATGGATGTGAAAGGAAAGCGATTAGCAGTAAAACTCTATATGGTCAGCAGATTTCTAGAGTTACCCAGGAATCCCGTCAACTGATTTCACCAGGAACTCTTTCGAGATATATTCAGAAATTCTTGTATTCGACTTTCACGTTTTCCCAAAGTCTTGGTTTGGTGTCGTAGACTTGCTCCTTTAAGCAATTCCCCCCCCACCCAAAAAAATTCACAATTTACTAAGTCAAGACTCTAATCTTTATAATATATATATATATATATATATATATATATATATATATATATATATATATATCAGATTAAATAAATTGCAAACATTGAAACATTGTGTCTGCTTATTTTTAACAAAATCCGTTCATACTCACGAATAATCTTTAGCGTATTATAATTGAAAGATGTAAGAAATGAGCTGTAACCTTGACAGATTTTATTATTCAGTTCTCGATGTTCCCAAGTGTATATATATATATATATATATATATATATATATATATATATATATAATTGTTCACTATCTCACCATATAAAAAACCCACCAACAAAAATCCCTCCACACTTAATTATATTAGCGAATTCCCCCACTATTAGCAATCATAAAAAATAAATTAGCAATCATAAAAAATCTACTACATCGATCAAAAACCAACTCGTCTAAAAAACACATCTTCCACAGTGAACTAAAAAACATAAAACAGACACTCATCAACAATAATTTTCCTAACTACATAGTTGATGAACAAATACGACATTCCCTTACAAACCTGAACACGAAAAAAAAAAACAACACATGGTAATAGTCCAACCAACCCCAAACATATCACTCTCTTATACCGTAGCCAAATGCACACCAACTACCAACTAGTTGAAAATATCCTAAAAAAAACTCATAAACACTAATATCTCTCCGAGCGACCCCAACAAAAGAATTAAATTTATCATATACTACGCTTAATCCACAACATTCAACTCAATCGTCCGCAACGACTCCTCCCCCACCGTTAGAGATTTGCAAAAAAACAATCTAGTGTATAAATTTAAATGCTCCTTTCGGGAATGTATCTCTAACAAACTAAATAATACCTACATTGGACATACTACTAACTCGTTTTCGCGGAGACTTACATTGCACTTAAATGAAAATTCTAACATATTCCGACATTTAAAACACCACGGCTATCAACACACACTTCTTAGGAAAACACTTGTTGAAAATACGCATATACTTAGACAAGAAAATAATAAACGAAAACTTAAAATTCTAGAAGCTATCTACATCAGACAGTTTAAACCTAGCCTAAATAAAATAAATTTCGACACCTCTACTAACATACTTCAATGCCCATAATAGACGGGAGAGGTCATAGTTATTATACTTACCCCCTACACCATAGTAGCAGCAGTTTCCAGACCAATCACTCATGCCACTACACACTCAATTGAACAAAAAATCCACTACCACCATTCCTTCTCGGCCTACAGCCATGTGCGACACAAAAATAGACCTGTCTAATATTCTCTGTATAACTCCACTCTTTTAATAATAATTTAACTGTTCTATGTTCACTGAACATTAAATGTTCATCCTTTGATAATGGCTTATGTAAGCCGAAAGCTCAGACCTGATAAAAAAATCAACAATTATTGCGATTTTTTGTCGTCTTTCCATGACAACACTATCAAGCTAATCAGATTATACGAACCGATCTTATACAAAATAAATAGACAGAACTTGTCTATATTATTCAATGAAACCTGTATTAATGAAAAAATGCTGCCAAAATACACACACAATATATATATATATAATGAACACTGTGGCTAACACTGAGCGGCGAGACTCTGTTTCCTGCTTGAACGTATGTTCAGGCAACGACCTGAACACAGCTTCCAATCTTCAGGTCATTTCCTGAAGACTTTGTTTAAGCATGGATCAGACTCTCGCCACCGGTGTTGTCCGCAGTGCCCACTTTTCTATCTTTTCTATTTACATACTTTTGATACCTGGCACATCACTTTCATCACTATATATATATATATATATATATATATATATATATATATATATATATATTCAATTCAGCTTAAGTAAAGCAATAATGCAACTAATTTCAAGCATGAAACAGATATAGATAGATAGATAGATAGATAGATAGATAGATAGATAGATAGATAGATAGATTCCTATTTTAGGACAATGAGCAATTGAAATATAAGAAAAAACGTTATATAAAAAGCGAAGAAAACATATAAACCATCGTTATGATGGAACAAGGTTAATGAAGGACATTGGTCAACGATTCTACAACATTTGTAACTGCTGTCGCTAACACGTTGTCTTATTAATTCAGATAAAGTGCCGAACGATTTTGTTAATTGGCTATTTTGCTATATCGGAAATTATGGAATTTCCTCATATAGCCAAATTAATGAATATTCAAATAACGAGAATTAATAACTGATGAGTGTCTTCTTTTTATATTTAGAAGTCATCTCATGGGTGAGAAGGCGTTTTTGTTTGAGGATGCATATTGGTGTGCTCATTTCGATGTGTCACTATTTGTAAGCATATGTCTTTCTGAATCTGTGTCTGTTAATGCGGGCGTGTGTTTAGGTGCGTGTGCTTATGCATATGTGTAAAAGAAAGCTAGGAAGAAAAAGAACAGAAAGCAAACATAAACTACGAATAAAATAAAATGAAAAGAAAGAAAAAAAGAAATAAACTTCGAAAGAAAGTAAAATGAATATGAAGAAAGAAGAGGTATAAATCTAGAGAGAAAGAAAGAAGAAAGAAAGAAGAAAGAAAGAAAGAAAGAATGTGAACAGTAGAAGCAAATAAAACGAAAGCGAAAAAACAAAGAGGTGTGAATATTGAAAGAAAGAAAAAGAAAGAAAGAAATATGAAATCCGGTAGAAAGTAAAATTAATATTAAGAAAGAAGAGATATAAATCTCATAATAAAGGAAGAAAGAATGAAAAAAGAGAGATATATGAACATCAGAAGGAAGGACAATAAAAAATCAGGAAATAAAATATTTAAAAATAAGATAAATACGTCAATTCAATGAAAGCAAATGTCTCAAATGTATCTGACGATTGTGGATTCATTGCCAACATGGCGACGCTTCTGCTGTTTTGCCTAATTACTCCGCTAATTACTCTTGACGACTAAGTTCCGGAAACACTAATCTGTTCAGCCTGTTTCTATGGTACTCAACATTTGCAGACAGATTACACACTCGTGACAGATAATGTGTAATATCTTCAAACATTTCGTAACGAACCGGAAAACTACAAAAAATAGAATAAATCACGGCGAAATGAAATAGAATAAAAATTCGAATTAACATAAAAGGCTACTAAACCGCCAACAATTAAAAGGATTCATTTACTTGATAGTTTTGGTCGGTATTTTTTTAGATAAAGAAATATTATTATGTGTTCTGCTACTCGGTTCAACAGATACATATATATTGAAACATTCGTTAAAATACATCGGGTTCTCTGTCAGTTGTGAGTTGAACCCTGGTAGTTTTGAAAATTTAGATACTCAGGGTCAGAGGAAGATACGGAAAAGCCAAATAAAGGTGAAGACTGATGGATATGAGTTATTTCGCTTCAACATTCTACTCTTGTAGATTAAATAAAGTGTATTTTTTTTTTTTTTTTTTTTTTTCGAAATTGCAAGATCGCCGGTTATGAACAGGACGTCTAAAGCTCGGAATGTATACAAGCTGTAAAGATATGAGCAATTTTTTCTGTATACCAAAAAATTTTTTTAATCATTTCACCCTCAACAAAGTGGTACCGCCACTGATGTGCAGGGGGATGCATAAGTTTTAGATAGAAAAAGAGTGAAGGCAAAGACGATCCAGCTACAGGGAGTGAAAGAGAAAGGGCAAAAGAAGGATGTGAACACAAGAATGAAGACAGTTACAAAGGTAGAGGGAAAGGAAAGGAACAAGATATACGGGATGATGTGAAAAAGACTGAAATTAAATGGATAAGATATGGGAATTGACTTTGCATTTAAATTCTTGGAGGTTGTAGCCGTCAGTAAAGCAAGTATATGGAAGGGAGTTCCACAGGCGGGAAGCGGGAGAAAAGAAGCTGATGGAGTAGAATTGTCGCCTGCATTTAGTTGATCTAACTGTAAAAGGGTAGGACCTTAATGCCAGTCTGGTTGCCCGAGTAAATTCTTTTGGAGGGGGCACCAGTGACCTAAGTTCTTCGGAGCAGAAACCATGAAAATATTTGTAGAAGAGACAGAGGGAAGCCACATTCCGCCGATGGGAAAGTGGCTGGAGTCGATATAATTTATTTGAGCTGTTCAGAATGGAATGGCGCAGCCGTCTGCTAGGGAGGGTAGCCAATCTCTATTGAAGACGCCTAATAAGGCACATTTTTTGTTTTTATAACACTCACCCATACCACTTTTGGTTTATACGGCAACTACCGAATATTTTCACGCATAAGGCGAGCTATAGATAAAACGAGATCTAGGCAGATTTTCGTGATTTCATCTGATATCCGTAATTTAAGACGACCAGCTGGGACACGTATGTCAAAACTGTAAATGACGATGTTATAAGATCTTTGCAAATGATGATCAAAATCATAGAAAATTTAAAGGGGTTTAATTATGTATATAACTGTCTTATGTTCTTTATTCTGTAACGAGTAGGCCCGTGCCATCAAAAATGATGCCAAAATATTTATAAAGATTTGCCGTTTAAAATGATGGCTACATATCTATATATGTAAATGGCAATTTGTGAGTCTGTCGGTGACCGATCCCTATGCACGCCTACATTTTTTAAGCTACGCCATTTAAACTTTCTAGGGACACATATCTACATGGAAGCCAGGTCGACACATACTTTTTGAGTTTAAGTTCAAGAATTTTCCCTTTCGCTCTTTTTGGCCAATGGACACGATTGTTTACATTTGCTCCGAAAAACATCTAAGATCTAAGATGGTTGCTGAATTACGTCACAGAAATCAAATCACACGTGTCAAACGCGACTAAAATATATAGTAAGCCTTTATTATATTTAACTTTTATTCCGACGTTTTAAAAATTGATTTGGTCAACCAAAAATGTGAATATTTTTCCCCGTAATTTTGAAACAAAAGAAATATTAAAAAAAAAAAATGTTTTTTCAAACCAAAACAAAATATGTAAAAATAAAAAGTGGCATCTTCTCCTACTACTGAAATGTCGGGCTATGATGCTAGTATATTATATACCTACTATTGAGTACCATACATTAAAACATAAGAAAAAATAATAATCCAAACCCATGAGCCTGACAGGATATATATTATATATATATATATATATATATAATCGTGTCGCCCCAAGCAAGGCATTTTACTGCCACTGTTGAGCAGGGGGTTACATAAGAGGTAAGTTATGAGAAAGAGTGACAGGTTACAGAGGATGTCAGGAGGAGGGTAGGAAAATGATGAGACTATTGATGAGAGAGAGAGAGAAATTATGCAGGCTAGTGAGATAAGAAATGACTATTTGCTTTACATTTGAATTCTTGAAGATTGTAGGTGTCGAGAAAGCAAGTAAACAGAAGTGAATTCCACATGTGGGAAGTGCGAAAAAAGAAGCTGGTAGAGTAGAATTTGAGTTTACAATTTATTGGTTTCACAGTAAAAGAGTGGGACCTAGTTGCTAATCTTGTGGCTCGAGCAAATTCATGTATAGGGGATACCAGTGAGCTAAGTTCATCTGAGAAAAAGCCATGAAAGTATTGAAGCCACATTGCATCGGTGAGAAAGTAACTGTATGTATATGCTGTGTGCTGTGTGCACTGTGTGTGTGTGTGTGTGTGTGTGTGTGTGTGTGTGTGTGTGTGTGGTCATCCGCAGACTGTCCTGTTTCGTTGTATTACAGCTCATCAGCACGGTTAGACATCCGATTGCTTCTAGCCAGGATTGGAACCCGACCGAATTGACATCAGTCGTGGATTCCAAACTCTAAGCTATAGGCGCTCGGTAAAGGAAGGCCGAGAGTGTTCAAATTCATTTGTGAATGAACGATGCGTAAATGCATGGGTAGCTACTGTCTTCTTTAACATAACATTTCCCCATAGTTCTCAATCGTCGTGAGAGAGCATAAAATAAATGCACAACTTTCTTTATTTTAATAGAGAGGGGATATATATATATATATATATATATATATATATATATATATATATATATATATTAAAAAAGGATTAATTCAAAGATGTTGAATGGCCATTTCGATATGAAGATCCCCACGGGGGACAACACATCACCTCAGCAACAGAAAAATCCTTTCAGAAACTGAACTCAACGTCATAATTATTGCAAAACATAATAAGGTATTAAAGATCAAACACGCGACAAGAGCTTTCATTTATGGTAGAAAAGTTTAATAACTAGCAGCAAAAACAATAAACTGAGCTGCTGCTGCTTCACAGTTGTCTCTCGAATGAACTTAGCCAACGTTGCCTCGCTGTTGCCCCCCCTCTCTCTCTCTCTCCATGGGCGTGACAAGAGGAATATATATATATATATATATATATATATATATATATATATATATATAAACACAACGGTCTTTATTATAATAGAGAGGATGAGAAATAACAACTTTATAATATTTTGAATGTTTTGTTGCTTAACACCGCAAAAAATACCGTATAATTCACATTGTTGAAAAATAAAAGTTTTGCATGTTGCTAAATGTTGTTGTTAATGAATATAAATTAGAAATATAAATCACATGTTATCCTAGATTTTGTTATTTAAAATTACTATGAGAAAAAAATGATTGGCGTAAATAGCCTACAAATCAAGAACAAAAGATTTGTTCATGTTAATTGTTATTTGTGCGTGTTGCTTAGCGGACTTTCGCAAATTGTTCATTCATCATTTGAATATGCAATATTTAAATGAAGATTACACGTACATTGTAATGTGAAATCAATCATTTGAATATTGCATCTTAATGCGAATTCAAGAATTCAAAGTTGTCTTATTACATTTGCAACTACATTATAATGTGAATTGTTTCAACTAGAAAAAAATTATATCGGTAGTCACTGTACCGATGTAGTTGTTAACTTAGCACGATCCATGGCGGAAGCATACTAGCCTATAACCAGAGCCGATACACCACCTGATTTACGGTTAACTCTTGTAATTATTGTATTAGACGACCTCTTATTTTGGAGAGTAACTTTTTAAGATTTAATGAGTCGCCATATACAAAGAAATGTACAGTAAGTTAAATGGATCTTAATTTCAATCTCTGAGAGAAAGTGTATCCGCTGGCGTGTTCAATAGTTTGAACAAGGCTAAAACACTCGATCTCTTGTTCACGATGTCTTGTGACTTCGAACTCATAGAGATCTGAATACTACTGCGTAAACATTGCGGGGTTACCATTTTATAGGGAGCTCGGTCATGATTGGCCTTGTGACAAACATAACTGAACTCCCCACAAGTAAGGATTATCAACATCAGAAGGTTGAAAGAATATAAATGTGTCGATTGTCAAATGAGTGGAACAGAACAGAATAACATCAATTTATAGGAAGTGAAGTTATAAACTGTATAAATGTGGAAAGAGAAAATGTAGTACAGAGTTAAGTGAATGCAGAGTTCGTGGTTGTAGCGAAATGTGTGTATGCAGAAAAGATTATCAGGGTAGTAATAAAGTCTGAATTCCATTCTTTCTTTTAGTGGGCGGCGAGAAAGTGAAAAGGAAAGAAAGGCAATAACGGTAAATTGTACTTATCGACGTTAATTTTTAAGAGTCAGTTGAAGTGCCTTATTGTTGTTGTTGTCTTCTTCTTTGTTGACGGCGAGAACGGCGAGAACGGCGAGGACAACAATAGAGATAAAGGAAAATAGCACGTAGGAAAAAAATGGAGAGGGAATGTATGTCGTCGAGGCATGTCCGGTTCAGCAGCTTGAAATTTCTCTCTTACATTGTAGCAGTGATCTGATCTCTGCTCTCATCTGACTGATTCCAATTTCTTTCTCTATAAATAGCAAAATACTTTTTCATAACGGCTTGTTAACTTCTCACTGTTTTGTAAATCGCTCCCTTTCATTGGTTGGAAAATAACTAACACCGGGTCGCGAAATTTGGCTTCGACTTTTTCCTTCAGTACGAGGTCAATCATTTTTCCTATTGGTCAAAAATTAGAGTTCCTACTCGATTGCGAAATTTGTTAACAGTGAAGAGAAGAGAGTTACTTTTAATTTCATATTCACTACAAACTAACATAACAATCGATGACTTATAAACAGCCCCGTCTACCATATTTCTCACCAAACTTCACACAAATATAGTCTGAGCTCCAGGACCATGGATTAGTTTTAAAGCTTTCATTACACCCGAGCAACGCCGGGCTATACTGCTAGTACGATATACTTGTGTCTCGGCGTCTGGTAATAGTAAGCATTCCTAATTGTTGTCGCTAATTGTGACTGATTGGTGTGAGAAATCTTTACGGAGTACCGCAGAGAAAATTCGGCATTAGATAACACAATAAATTGTGGCATTCGTAAAATTAATCAACTTAACTGTTGTTTTTGTAATTTACATAAAAATAGAAAAAACAAAGAATTTCTAAAATCAGTTAAAGAAAGAGAATTTTTCTTCGTTTAGTACACCTACCGAGCTACACGTTTAATTTGCTTTTATATTCATTCAATGTCACAAAATTTCTGATGGAATTTCATCATTGGAAACTTTGGAAAAGTCGACCATAGAAAAATTAACCCACAAAAAATATTTGTTGTTTTTAATATATGCCTTAAAGAACATTTGTGGCCTAAATTCAAAGCACACACAAGTGTATATGAATTTGTATCAAATATAGATCAAATATAGTTTCTAATCTGACAGAATGATAGGATAAGGAACAAATGGGGAACTTTTATAAATTTGATAGTCTCATGAACCTTTTGATCTATGTCTACGTGTATATATATATATATATATATATATATATATATATATATATATATATAAATTATTATTATTATTATTATTATTATTATTATTATTAACTAAATCTTTTTTTGCCGATACTGGACCACTTGCTGTTGTTAATTAATTTTTTACGTTTAGTGTGTAATTTTTTAATGTGCTTCTTGTTGTTGTAAAAGACTATGTTTTTTATAAAATTTTTGTCACAAAAGAGACACAAAAATTTATAAACAATATCAAAAAATATACATACATAGATGACAGACCATGTAGGTTATCAGACCAGGCATTAAAGATGTTGAACTGTAATTATTAACAGTTTTATTCCACTACGCTAATTTTATTGTAGTTAGCTCTGGCCACATAGAGGGCCACAATAATGTGATTTTGTACCAGACGGAACACAGATTAGCTTTAAATAATAGCTCCCTTTTTTACTGAGATAATTTTATGGTGTACATATAAAGGTGTCATACATGCATTTGGTAAGCTCTGTTACGCCTTATTAGGTTTAGTAATCTAACATTTGATTTATTTCCTTTATTTTTTCTTTATGTTGTGGAGGCACAGTGGAGTACTGGATAGCGGTTTGTACTGAGGAATAGAGACGAGTTCGGATTCCAGTTTGTTACATTCACTTCCGTTCAAATACTCTTGAGAACGGTATAAATCCATCTCATCTCCAACCAGCTGTAGGTAAATAGGACGACAGACCGGCTCCTGTAGCCTTGGTTGGCAACTAATCTAGAACAAAAACAACTCCTACATCAATATCTATGGCTTAAATAGACTCATCGACCCTCAATTAGCTAAGCAAGGTGAATATCGCTACAACTTTTCTGGTATGGCACGCCGAAGAGCGGGATCAATCTAGGTATGGGGGCTTTCATCCCAGGTACCTTTTTCTTTAATTTATCTTTATAATCTGAAAGAGGTAAAATTTTTGTAGGTTTTCATAAATAATAAAAGAGAAAAATGAGCATAAAAATCAACCTTCAAATGTGAATATTTTCCTTTTTGTTTCGCGTCTGGTGGGCACGTTCATGCAAACCTTTCCGGTTATTAAAGGGTTAAGCATCAGCTTACGAACAAAAAACATTCTCTTTTTAATTATTGTAAATTTTTGACGACAGAGGCGGAGAAAATGTGTTTCAGCCACTTTGAGCATGTGCTTAAGTATTCATACGCTTGTAGTCATATTTTGTTGTACGTACCTTTTTGTGGGTGTGATGATTAATTTGTTCTAAGACATTTCCATTTTGCTCTCCCGTGGGTGGTATTCAACTGCGAGTAACCCAATTCCTTCCATTGTTTCTTCAAGGATCATTTTTACTCCAAAAAGACCCTCAACGTCTGCGCACTTCACCACAAGATACAGACATAAAAAAAAAATCCCGAAAGAACGTTTACATAAAACTTCGCATTTAATACCAAACAGCTGTTGGTGTTTTAAGAGAAGTTTTCCTAAGATGTAAATGCTTAGTACTTAGCATAGTCCAAACAGTGAGGAATGAATATTTCCCTAAGTGTCGCAGAATGGTTTTTCGTATCTGCTAAGCTATGCTTAGTACTGCAGAAAACAAGATAGCAGGAGGGTTTAGGATGTGCGGGTGGTGTAATGATGGATAATAACTCATAAAGTGAAATCGTCTAGTCGAGTTCCGATTCCAACCGAGTTCTTTATGTTCATTCTCGAACAAATATTCTAACGGATACATCACGTTGAAACACCGGTTCTTGTACGATCACCAAAGTTAAACAACGTAGAGCCTGGTCAGTACCTAAATAGGTGACCGCTTGGGAATACCAAGTTTTGTAAGATTAGATGTGCAGATAATGAATTAAAATTGTTAATCGGAGATCCGGGTTCGATTTCTAGTTCGGTTTGTTATATTCACTTATTCCTATCCTTAGGAATTCACCTGTTTCCCCCTCTGTTATAGGTTAATTAGTAAGACTGTTATCACTAAAACTATTATTACCAAAAATATCTCGTATAAAATATTTAGATTTTAGTATTAAATAACCCAAAAAGGTTGATATGCCGCTAAATAAAAACAACGAATCAAATGTATTAATCCATCGCTTAACTTCACCTTTATATTATTTAATATAGTTGACCGGGCTTTCTTGACCTGAAGTGTCAACTAATCTATGAGAAAGAAAACTCTGAATGTAAAACCTGCTTAAATAGAGATAGACTCCATCAGGCTAACTTACCCTTGGCACAACTGCTGGTATAGCTGCAGTACATATGGTGCCCCATAAGACTGTTAAGCGAGAAAGGTTTTCTAAGGCTACCCTTTCAAATATGAGAGGTATTTTTCTACTATATGCCAAGTTTCTTCAGAACATAAGGGACTATGGTTCCCCACAACTTCCTAACCTTAGTGTCACTTATCAGTTTTTCTCCCTTTGCTAAATCTCCTGCTCATGTTCTAACATCTAAATCCCTTGTTCCAACATCCATACACACACGCTTTCTCAGTTTAGTGGCTTACTGCCCTCTCATATCTAACTTGCTTTAAATATACTAGGTCTCTTTTATCGTCAGAATAAGTAAATGTAACCGCAAATTCTACTCCCTCTGCGTTTTTTTCTCGCAGTTCCCGTCTGTGGAACTCCTTTCCCTATACTTGCTTCCCTGAGTTCTACAATCTTCAAAAGTTTAAGTGCATCGTCTATCTCCTTGACTCCAATCTTTCTCTTATCCTTTCATCCTGCGCACTAGTAACAGTACTGCCTTCCCTCGGGTGAAACGATTATAAAAAATAAACAAAAATGCCATAAGGGTTAAAACTTCCAGACCCTCTTCCCTCGGCTTCTGTCCAAGTTATTTTAGCTGTATTTTCTTAATTTTGAGTAGAAATGTACTTTCTGTTGCCATTTTCTTCAAGATTTAATTTCCGTTTACTCAATCTGTCTATAGAATTTTCAGTATCCTTCTGTAGAACTAAATTTCTGCTGGCTCTTGTTTTTTCCTCATCTATGAGGAGATTGTTTCGCATTCGCTGTCATATAAGATGGATAACATAGCAACCCAATACTTTTTTCTTTGTTTGTTTTTTCGTGTTTTTCAAAAGCTTAATTAGTTTTAGGAATCATCCTTTCGCTTTTCTAAAGCGTCTGGCCTTTAAATGAATCATTAGATGTCTTGATTTTATTTACATTCAGATTATTGCCCTCATCATAACGTTTCGGTCATTTGTCACCTGTCCTTCTTCAGGTGTCTGTCGAACTCAGTAACCTTCAAGGAACCTTGGAACTGAACTTTTTATACGGTATTTGTTTTCATTCTACATTTTATGCCTATGGATATCTCTTTCTATTTAGTCAATCAGCAGTCAGTTAAGTGCAATACGTGATACTCGCTTGGGCAAACGTGTCTCTTTTGAGTCATAACTGACTAGGTAGAAGATTTTCCAGCAGTAGGTTTTCATTTTTTTCTGCAGTAGACTGATTTCCAAACAAGGCTATTGAACCAATAAAGGAAGGAAGAAGAGGTGGGTCCATATAATTTCCAAGGGTATTTGCATGTAAGTGAATGCAACAAATTTAACTGGAATTCGAAACTAGCCTTCAAACTTTTCATTCTGAGCCTATATTCATTGCACCACGATGCACATCTTATTTAGTGCTGCTCAGTTATTGCTCACCGTTTCCACTGAATATATCTCTGTACTACCAGTTTTTAATTCCATAATGTTTTTCCGGATCTAGAGACACCTGAAGAAAGCCGGACGAATACCAGTCGAAATATTGTGATGATAACAACAAAACTGAGGACATTAGTCAAAATTTAAATAAAGTAAATAATGACAAATCCTCCTTCTAGAGAGAAATGCCGATTTTATTTGAGAAAGATAAAGTCGATCCTTAGTAGATCTATCCTCAGTCATTATGCAGGATCCACAAGAGTTTGCCAAACTTAGACAAACTTACAAAACTTAAGCAAGATTCCACACGTTTTAAAACCCGGTGAGGATCGGATGAACTACAGTTGTAATTGACTTTCATTTGTTAATACTTTTTTCATTGCTCGGCATCTAAGATATTTCATAGAATTAATTTATATATATCAAATGAATAAATGATCAGTTTACGCCTATATGCTATTTTGAAAAGAAATCTTATATTTTTAAAAATCTGCTTTCGATACTATGTCTTTGTAGGTGGGCAGGAACTCCGCAAAAGTAGCGTCTGGAAAAAGCGACACAACAATTTTCGGCCGACCAAAAATATTGTTAATTTCTTCCGGTTATGGCTGGAGATTTATCATTTTTAAAGTTCTAACTTAAACAGGCAAGAAAAACCTGAAAGGTGTAAGGTCTAATTAGTGGCTCAGACCTGCTTTGCTCGTTACTTCAAATTAGTCCAGATGTCGTTTTCATTCAGCAGTCAGTCCGATATATAAAAGAACAGACATAGTCTTGTAGAGTCGTTACAAAGCAATGAACAATGAAGTTATTTGACTGCTAAAGAGAGGGGGAGTTCTTTTTGCACCTGTTTCAGCTGAGGTAGCGGAGATTGCATTTTCCTGTTAGCTTGAGTATCTGTAACCAACGTGCGTCGTTTTCCGAATTTTTTTTCCGAAACTACACGACACACTTTATGGAGAATGACAAAGCAATCTCCAGAAAAAAAAAGCATAAAACACATATTTGAACTAGAGCTAGCTAAGCATTATTGTCCACGTATGACAGAGTGCAAAAGCAGGTGATGAATATTTTCTACCATGTAACTAATGGTGGCATCCTATCTGATCACACAGTTTCACGAAAACCGATTCTTAAAATTATAAAAGCCTAGCGAACCGGTTGTTGGATTATCCGAAAATAATGTTAAATTAGTAGCTGGAAAATAATGTTAAATTAGTAGCTTTATTTAGTACTGCTCAGTTATTGCTCACCGTTTCCACTGAATATATATCTGTACTCTCAGTTTTAAATTCCATAATTTTTTTCCGGATCTACAGACACCTAAAGAAAGCCGGACGAATCCCAGTCGAAATATAAATAGCTAATACAATTGTTGTAAGTTCTGCGAAGGCTGAAAAATGGGTTTCCTGATTAATACAATTTATTCTGACAAAAGAAATCGTATTGAAAATGTGGCATAAATTTTAGTAAAAAAAATAGATCTTTAAGACT
Organism: Ascarosepion bandense; assembly: GCA_037127315.1. Classification (NCBI taxonomy): domain Eukaryota; kingdom Metazoa; phylum Mollusca; class Cephalopoda; order Sepiida; family Sepiidae; genus Ascarosepion; species Ascarosepion bandense. Next base: position 523,672 of record JBBBDQ010002281.1, read on the forward strand.
GCAGTGGTACTGTTCAGAAGTATAATGCGTTTTGATGAGAACAGAATTTCAACTGGAAATATCTTAGTAAATAATTGTGATCTATTAAATTGTCAAAATGGTTTGATTTTTGTTTTTTGGGTGGGGGGGCACTGCATAAAGAGATTTGTTTCCATTCTCAGATTAAAAAGAAGATAAAAAGTTATAGGTCCCTAAAGATTGCCCTAGTATATCACAATTATTTAATTCTAAATCTAACTCAAAGATTATTTATGAGGTAGTACAAAATCAAATTTAAAAGAAAAACTGGTCTTAAAAATTATTGTCTACCCATTTAAATAATGTATGGTCTCACTATGTATCTAACCCAGATAAAATTAAAAAGTAACATGCCTTGACACCAGATAATTCTGCTTTCTGTTGCGACAGAAATCTTCAACTCCAGCGTTACCTAATTCTCCTTTTTCAATGAACAATTAATGACAAACCTACGAGCATATTCTCTACCTACCCCTTCTACTACTACTACCCCTTCTACTACTACTACCCCTTCTACTACTACCCCTTCTACTACTACTACCCCTTCTACTACTACTACCCCTTCTACTACTACTACCCCTTCTACTACTACCCCTTCTACTACTACCCCTTCAGTTTCTAAATAACCATGAATTCATCTTCTATTTTTAAAATATATAATTTTCACAATTTATTTTAAACTATCACCTGAAGAAGAACAATATTGTTCTGAAACATTAATTTTTTTGTGTAGTGATATAATGCTTTTAAAAACCATTGTAATAAAAAACTTACAATATATATATATATATATATATATATATATATATATATATATATATATCCAGCCTGTTAAGCTCATAGATAGTGAGACAATATCAAGATAGCATCTAACCAGTTCATTAGATAGGTAATAGTGAGGCAGCGTCGGCTCAGTTCATTCTCTTTACTGCCAGTTATTAAACTTTACTACCAGTTATGAAAGCTCTTGCCGCCTGTTCGCTCTTTAACAGTGCTTTATTATTATTATTTCTTTTTTGCAATAATTATGTTGTCGAGTACTGAAAAAATATATATATATATCCTCTCTATTATCATAAATATATCCTCTCTACTCTCTATTATCATAAATATATCCTCTTTATTATAATAAATGCCGTTGTGTATTTATTGGTATATATATTTTCTTTTATTATGTCTTCATGTAAGATACTCAATAGTAGGTGAATCAATAGATATGTTGCCGTCATTTTAGATAGATATCAATATAAATATTTTGCAACCATTTTTCTACGGCATGGGCCCATTCGCAATATAAAAAAGACATTAACTGAATTATAATATAATAAAGAAATTAATTGAACAATAGCATAATAAAGACTAATTGAATAATAATAATAATAATAATAATAATAATAATAATAATAATAATAATAATAATAATAATAAACATCCTCAATTAGCCTAGACCCTGCTGTAACAATAAAAGAATTGAAACCAGAAGAAGCTTATAAATACCTAGGTGTAAATGAGAGCGAAAACATTCACCATAAAAAAATGAAAGAAATAGTGCGTAAAGAGTACTATAGAAGGCTACGAATGATATTAAAAACTGAATTAAATTCACAGAATAGAGTTATGGCCATTAATAGCCTTGCAATCCCAGTTGTCCAATATAGCTTCAACATGTTAAACTGGACTCTAAACGACACCAGGCGAATGGATGCTAAAACAAGAAAGCTTCTTTCTAAGCATAAGATGCATCATCCAAAGGCTGATGTAGACCGTCTATACATACCCCGTAAAGAAGGTGGAAGGGGTCTTATTCAGCTGGAATTGTCATACAAGACAACAACTATTGGCTTACTAACATACATAGAAACAACAAAGGATTGGATGATACAATTAGTAAGGCAAAATATTCAATAATAAAAGAAGGCAGTAAATACAAACAAGATTTACAGTTAGTAGTTCCGTAGAAAAGCAAAACAGTAGCCAAGAACCAACTATTGCGGCAAAAAATATGAAAATGAAAGCCAAAGATAAAACTCTTGAACAGATGAAACAGCGCTGGCAAGACAAACCTCTGCATGGCCAATATCCAGTACGTGCCAATAAATCCAATGTTGACAAAGTTAATACTCATCGATGGTTACGTGCATCCGGATTAAAGTCTGAAACTGAAGGATTTATACTTGCAGCAGAAGACCAAAGTCTTTTCACGAGAAACTTTCAGGCAAATATTATGCATAATAATATGGATCCAAAATGCAGGTTTTGTGATAAGCACCAAGAAACAATAGACCACCTAATCTCAGGCTGTTCTGTGCTTGCCCCAAACGATTATAAAAATCGCCACGATAGAGTTGGGCAATATTTACATTGGGCAATGTGCAAACATTATGGAAAAGCTGTAAACAAACACTGGTATGAACATCATCCAGCACCGGTTACAGAAATAGAAGATGTCACCATTCTATGGGATTACACCATCTACACAGACAGAAAAATTGAAGCAAACAGGCCAGACATTATTGTTAAAAACCAGAAGGAGAAAACTTGTCTATTAATTGATATGGCTTGTCCAGCGGATTGTAACCTAGCAATCAAGGAATTTGAAAAACTGTCAAAATATAAAGACCTGGAAATTGAAATAGAAAAAATGTGGAAATTGAAAACAAGAGTTGTGCCAGTGATAGTAGGTGCACTTGGAATGATAAAAAATGGAACAAAACAACACATTGAAAGAATCCCTGGAAACCCCAGCTTAAGAGATATACAAAAAATTGTCTTATTAAGTACAGCCCACACACTAAGGAAAACGTTATCTATGTAATGCTGGGGATGATAGGGAAGATAGAAAAACATGAAATGGAGTCATAACAACACGCCACTACCTGCCTTAGGTCTCCCCGCAGACTTGGTTGGTAGTGAGACCAAAGCAGAAATCGAAATATGATGAAAAATGACATAATAATAATAATAATATAATGAAGACATTAAGTTAATAATAATATAGTAAGAATATTAATTGAACAATTGTATACTAAAGACATTAATTGGATAATAATGACATTAATTGAAGTATAATATAATAAATACATTAATTGAATCTTTCATTATTTCCGTTTGCATGTAACTGATGCTCCTTGTTTAATGATGGTTCACGCATTGGATTAAAATTAAAACATTCTGCATGATACATTTTTGCAGGTTTGGATTTTTTTCAGGTTTCTAACTGATGGCGTCGTCAGTCAGTTAAGTGCCATACGTGATACACGCTTGGGCGATCATGTCTCGAAAGAGACATGACTGACTGGGCAAAAGATTATCCCACAGTAGGTTGCCATTAGCTTTCTGTGGTAGACTGGTTGCCGAACAAGGCTATAGAACCCAATCTGTCCTGTTATTTAACCCATAACTGGAAGGAATAGACGGATTAATACCTTTCCCAAAGGTATCTGAGCGTAAGTGAAGGCAATGAATTCAGCTGGAATTCGAACTCGGCTCCCCGATTTCTCGTTCCGAGCCGATATCCACTGGACCACAACGCGTCGTAGCTGAGTAAATATGAATAGATTTTTTTTACTACTCTTTATGCGTGTCTTTGAATAAATGATAAAACGAGTACAAGTCGTAATTTTGGTTTCTATTCTGGTATCTGATACACGGCAGGAAATATCAAAGATAGGAATTAAGTTCTATGTCCATAAAGAAACTTTATCCTAAGCGAAGTTGATCTGAGGAAAGTTCAATACATATTCGGGTCACCTTCTTCTTCTTCTATGTGCCCAGTCCCTTCAGGACGTAGGCGATCATGGTTCTCCACGTCTCCCTATTCCTTGTGGCTCTTAGTATGTTTGCTCCTGTTACTCCTGGCTACCCCCGTTCCGTCATCCACCTGATCAGGCTCTGCAAATATGTTATCCGCTGCCTTCCTCTGTCTCTCTTTCCTTCTATCTGGCCAGTCAGTATCAAATTCTCCAGGCTCTCCTTCCTCATTGCGTGTCCCAGGAACTTCAGTTGTCTCTTCCTGATGCTCAGTATTAATTTCCTTTTTGTTGCCATTCTTTCCAATACCTCATCGTTGCTTGCATGTTCAGTCCACGATATCCGCAGCATCCTTCTGTAGAACCACATTTCCGCTGCTTCCAGTTTTGTCCTCATTTTCGATGATATTGTCCAGCATTCACTGCCGTATTAAAGAACTGACATCACATAGCAATCCAGCACTCTTTTCTTTGTTCCCAGTGAAATTTTTCTGTGTGTTAGTACTTTATTCAGCTTCTGGAACACGTCCTTTGCCATGCCAATTCACCTTCAGATCTGTGTCACACTTTCCATCTCCTGTTAGAACACTTCCTAGGTATTTAAATTTTTGTACTTGCTTGATTCTGGTATCCCCACCTGTACTTGGCATTTTGGGTTGCACCTTTTGCTGATGATCATACATTCAGTTAAAAGTAAGCTTTAAACACAGTATCCCACCACAGAATCAAAATAGCCAGATACATCAAAAGGTTGAACTAGGAAGTCATCCCAGTAGCGACTTTTACATTTAAACAAGTGTTCGACACAGCTGAGAATAGCTTTGCTTTTTCTACATAATGCCATGGTGTTATTTTCTACATAGTGCCAAGGATTTGCTTTTTCCATACATGGCCATGACTTTGATTTTTCTACATCGGACCAAGGCTTTCTTTTTTCTACATATCGTCAAGTTTTTACTTTTTCTACGTAGAGCTATGACTTTGCTTTTAATACATAGTGTCATGGCTTTTTATACATAGTGCCTAGGCTCTACTTTTTTTGATATTGAAAAGGCTTTGCTTTTTCTGTATAATTCTAAGGTTTTTCTATTTCTACAATTCAGTGGCTTTACTTTTTCTACACAGTGAAAAGCTTTGCACTTAGTGTCATGGTCTAGCTTTTCTCATAGTGCAATATTTACAGAGTTATGGTCTAGCTTTTCTACATAATGCCAAGGTTGTGCTTTTTCTATATTAAGCCAATGCTTTGCTTTATCTACCGATTGCAATGAGTTTACTTTTTCTACATAGTGTCATAGATTTGTTTTAAAAGAGTGTCATGACTTTGCATTACTGCATCTTGACATGACTTTACTTTTTATACATAATGACTAGGCTTTGCTTTTTCTACCCAATATCCAGGCTTTGCTTTTTCTACATAGTGTCACGGTTTTGTTTTTTCTACAGAGTGGGATAAAACATACAGAAAAAACATAATAGGATAGAAAACATAGTTTTCTACATATTTTCTAGGGTTTGCGCTTTCTAAACTGTGACATGGCCTTACTTTTTCGAAATAGTGTCAACGGTTTGATTCATCTACGCAGTACCAATGCTTTGTATTTTCTACGCAGTGCTAATGCGTTCCTCTTTCTACATAATGCTAAAACGTTTCTTTTTCTATACAATGTTATTGATTTGCTTTTAATTGAATTGCTTTTTTACATAGTGATAAGGCATTGTTTTGTTTTTTAGTGACATTAATTTGTTTTTAGAATCTTTTGCTTTTTCTACATAGTGCCAAGTCCTTGCTTTTAATAGATAGTACCGAGGTTTTTCTTTTTCAACAAAGTACCAAGATTTGCTTTTTCTATATCGTGCCAAGGCTTTTATCTTTTCTATATAGTGTCAAGAATTTCCCTTTACGACATAAAACCAAGTGTTTGTTTTTTGCAATGGCTTTGTTTTCATACATAGTGCCATTGATTCGTTTTTAATACACGGTGTCATGGATTTGCTTTACTACATAGTGACATTTAACGGCTTTGCATTTTATACATAGAGCTAAGACTTTGCTACTTCTACATAGTGTCAAAAGTTTGCTTTTTACAGTTTTTCGGCTTGCTTTATTTTTACGTATTTCTTTGGCTTGCTTTATCTATGCCAAGGTTTGCTTTTTTTCATAATTCCATGACGTGGCTTTTTTCAACGTAATGCCATGACTTTGCATGTCGTACATAGTGTTATGGATATGCTTTTCTACATAGTACCTTGACTTTGCTTTTGTGTTTTATGCATGGTGACTGAGATTTGCTTTTCTACATATTGCCAAGGCTTTGCTTGCTTACATAGTGTCACAGATATACGTTTCCTAAACAGTGCCATGCTTTGCTTTTTCTAAATAATGTTAAGGCTTTGCTTTTTCTACATAGTGCCAATGCTTTGCTTTTGGTACAATGTCATGGTTTTGTTTTTTCTACATAGTGACAAGGCTTTGTTTTTTCTACGTAATGAAAAGGCTTTTTTTTTATTACATATTGTCACGATTTTGCGTTTTATATACAGTGCCAAGGCTTTGCCATTTTATACAGAGTCAAATGAACTCAAATATGGATGTCATGCATAACACCAAACTCGTTTAGAAATATCTAAAAGTGTTAGCTTCATACAACCGCTTTCTAAGATCAATGTTTAAAAATGGTTTCGACTAAATGAAGCCTATGGATCTTCTTCAAATATTGTGGACAGAATCACATAAAAATAACTGCGCTAAAAGATAAAAGCCACATCACTTTTGAAATCTGAACAACTAAAATGGATGCCACATGTAACTGGAAGCGAAAACAATGACATAATCAAACATTGATATTCAACACTACTTCAAATAAAAAGTTATGAAGGAAACCCCTATCAATCCTGTAAAAAGTGATCAGCTACTTGACTTCAGAAACCTATTTTCTTGAAAAATTGTTTACAGAGAAAAGCTTCTATGAATTTCAACTAGCAGCATTACTGGTTTCTCGGTTAATGAAAGACAAACTATTTTCTTATAAGAAAACGTCTAATATTACCATTACAATGAGACAAATATCAGAGAATTGGACATTTTGCCAGAAGGTAAAATCTTAAAAACATAAGCTATGCAGATGACGGTTTGATGGAAGGCATAGAAAGGAAACCGCAGGAACTATTTGACAAGTTAGTAAGTGAAATCGAGAAGAAAGGACTAATCATCAACAGCCAGAAAGAGAAACGACTAAATATATGAATTACGAATTGACGATGTCAAAACCACACAACTACAGAAGTTTAAATATCTGGTAAAACAGAAAATGTAACAGCAATCTGAACAACAAATTTGTCATCCAAAAGTGCAGTAATGTAGAAAGAGTCGTCAGAAATAAAGAATACAGTATTTTACTGTTATGTAATATCGGTGCTCCTATATGGCAGTGAATTCTGGATAATCTTTTCACAGAGAAAAAGGAAACTTGAGATAAGATATATATAGTTCTACAGAGGAGTGTTAAGGATGCCGTGGACTTAGCATGTAAGAAAGGAGAAGGTTTTAAGGTAAAATGGAAACAAAAAAGGAGGCGCATACTTAGAATAAGAAAGAGGTCGCTGAAATTATGAGGAAGGAAGGTTTATAAACTTTAACGCTCACACGACATACTGAAGGCAAGAGAGAAACAACTTGTTCAGATGGAAGATATAACAAGGAATTTGAGTGATAATAAAAAGACAAATATCACTAAGAGCTATAATGTATAGAAAGTTGTGGAGAGTCATGATTTCTCACAGATCACGGTACCAACTAAAAGGAGATATTACGGTTTGTATACAAAGCCAGTTATTAAAGAAATATATGGTGGTGGAGGCTGTCCGCTCGTATCTAAGAAAAGCGCTTAGCTAATCCCTATTGCAAGAGCTTGCTAAGGCACATTTGTGTTTGCTTAACACCAACAGAGCCCATTTGTGAGTTAAACTGTAACTATGCGGAGTGGACATTAGTTACAGATCCTGGATGAGAGCGCATTGTCTGATGTGATCAATTGTCTGAACAAGACCGGCACGCTCAAACCATCACTCACGATAACTTGTGTATTCGGGCTAACCATCGACGCCTCGAAATAGTTCCGTCTGCCTAATTTTACTCACAAGTCTTGGGTCATCCCTTAGTATGATTTTTCAGAAACTTTCCAAAGGTGTCGCACGCTGGGATCGCCGATAGCACCAAGACGTAATCTTCCTAATAAATCGATCATATTGCGATTCGAACCTGTTATGTCGTGAGTAAGAATAAATAACTCAGCAACAGGAATAGGTTAATTGTTGTATTCCGTGAAAATAGTATTTACAAAGGTTATTAGTATCCAATACAAGAATAAAGGTTAATCGTCTCAACCGTCGTAAGACGTCGTATGAGCAATGGGTACTTCCGGGTCGTCACCGGAAGTCAACGACTGACTTGTCGATACGGCTGCTCGGCATCACTCTCCTACGTAGATGCCACCATTACTTTACATAGTAATGGAATAGTCCATTATAGCCGAATAGGCGCGGACGTCCCAACAGAACCCTAAACTCATGGTAGGAAAGTGCACCTCGAATACAGTAATGGTTAGCAAGTTTGCTTCGCTAGAACTATTACAATTGAGTAGTGATCTTGATCCTCACTGTGTGCCCCATACTTTCGGCCTTGTGCCACATTTAAGTGGCGCTTAGAAAATCAACTCATGGTAGGAAAGTTAACGTTCTAACCACTCGGCCATGAAAAGAAATACATACACTTCGATAGACTCTTCAAACGTATGTCGATTAACATCCAGCTATTACAGCACCGTAAATGTTTATTGGTTTCAGAGATGTGTGAATTTGAATCGGTTACTTTAGCTTCAAAGAGCGACTGAGATGAATTCCATTTTCACAAATTAAGATTAATGTCAAAGAACTAAGTGTTCGAGGTGAGATTTTTTGGTCGTTTCGGATTACGAATATTTGCTTTTTTTCTTTATTTTTATCTCTGCTTTGGTCCATTAATTCCCCAGTTTGATTTTCTCACATCATTTTACAGCAGGAATCTCCATTTGCTGATTACTTCAAGTGCTTCTTTAGCCATTGGAGAGAAAGGAAAAAGAGGGGATGATGGATGGCACATTCGAGAGATTGAAAAAGATAGACATAATTAAATACTTATGAATATTTGAAAGCATGATTTTCTCTTTGCAGACACACATATGCATTTTAGATAGCTACATATGCATAGACATATGTATGCTTATATGTGGAGTAAATTTCAACAGGATAGTCACTGACAGCTGTTAAAATGTTACGAATGTAATTATGCAATCACATATATATTAATGTAAGAAGGTAAGCCACATCATCAAATTGGGGATGGCTCCCTGCTGTTGATACCATGTAACCTAGTACAACCTGTCGCATATTACTTGGAGAGGAAATGAACATCGCCAAGGAACGTTTACGTGAAGGACTCAGCAGGGCATTCCGATCTTATAGATTATGGCATAATTTGATATGATTTCATAACATATCTACATTATTAAAACATATATCGGCATGCAGTAAAGTTTACAGGATCCTTCATCCGTAGGTAGCAGCGAATTTATCAGCCGAGTTGATCAAAAAGAACATTTTATCAAGCATAGAAATGAAAGTGCTTTGAAATTTAACATTTGAAACATTATTCTATGTTGGATGTGAACACCCTTCTGAATATATATATATATATATATATATATATATATATATATATATATATATATATATATATTTTATTCTATATATATAGAATAAAATAAATTTCGAATATATATACATATAAAAAAATAAAATAAAATTCAAATATATATATATATATATATAAAATAAATTTATAATTGGCTCTGTAATTTTAATTACACTGAGCTCTCCACCTGTATCATTTTTTAATATTAAAATATTAATATTAATTAGGATCAAGTCTTTGGGATTTACCTTCCTATTTTTCCTTTTGGATTAAAGTTATTTCAAGCATATATATATATATATATATAGTTTTAGACAAAGTTATTCACTCGCACTAAATATTTGCATATTTTCTAAGGAAATGTGAATATTTGCAAGTATTTAATATTAATACATAAACAGTTGATTCTATTGAATACTGCCTGGTCGGGTGCTCTTGCTATCCACCTAGAGTCCTTGACAAAATCCAACGAAAAATCTGTAATGTGATCGATTCCGACTTGACAGCTTGGATACAGTCACTTTCTCACCGGCGCAATGTGGTTTTCCTGTGTCTCTTCGACAAATACTTTCACGGCTTCTGCTCAGATGAACTTAGCTCACTGATAAATCCCCCATGCATTTTTAGTTGCTAATCTTGTGGCTCGAGAAAATTCATGCATGTGGGGTACCAGTAAACGGAAGTGAATTCTATAGGTGGGAAGTGCGAGAGAAGAAGCTGATGGAGTAGAATTTGCGTTTTTACTGTGAAACCAATAAATTGTAAACGCAAATTCTACTCCATCAGCTTCTTCTCTCGCACTTCCCGCCTATGGAATTTACTTCAGTTTACTTGCTTTCCCGACAGCTACAATCTTCAAGAATTCAAATGTAAAGTCAATAGTCATCTCCTATCTCATTAACCTGCATTCTCTCTCTCTCTCTCTCTCATACTCCTTTCTTCGTCCATTCTACTCTCAACAGTAATCTAATCTTTCTTTTACCCTATTCCAGACACCCCCTGTAACCTGTCACTCTTTCTTATAACTTACCTCGTATGTAACCAACAGTGGCAGTAAAATGTCTTGCTTGCGGCGAAACGATTATAAAAAAAATATATTTAGTTTTGAATAATTCATGATGTGTTTAGAAGTTTCGGTCCATTTCATTCAGAATTATAGATTCTTTTAAAAATTAGTGCAGTTCCAAGTTACTCATCCCCACCGCTTATGGAAATTATCAAATAATATTTCTCTATGGCAATTATAATGTTTTATTTTATTAATTTGTCATTTAATACAAACAACCTTTCAAAAAGAAATAGTATTTGTCTGATTGTATAACATTTTTAAAGGTCATGAAGAAGACAATATGTGAAATCACAGATCGAGATTCATTCTGCAACCATAGTGATGATGGCTAAACTTAAATTCCGAATGAAGATAGCTGATGCATACAAACAAGGTGATGGATATACAGTTTCCAAGCGTTTAAAAGTTCCAAGATCGATAATTTGTAGCATTATCAATAGTACAAAGAGACTCATTGCATTGGGAATAAATTAAGGACTGGCAGAAAACGGTTAATTTCTGAGAGTATAGAAAGGAAAGTTGTTAAAGATATCTCGAAGAATCCTCACTTAGCGACAAAGGAAATTGTCAATGATATAAATATATCCTGGTTGAATGTGTGGACGAAGATAGTCACTAGATGCTTTCATCTAGCAGGACTTCGAACTTCTCCCGAGCAAAACTGTCTTGCTTAAGGCAAAACACTTAAATTCTGTTTTTGGTCATATGAAACCAAAATACAATTATTTGGTCCCACAAACTCAGTATGCAGTAAAGTTAATGAAGCTGACGAACCAAAAAATTATGTCCTGGGGATGATTTGCTGCCTCTGGATCAGGAGAATTAGTGAGAGCACAGGGCATCATGGACAAAGATCAGTATTTGGCCATTTTAAAAAATAATATAAGTGCACACAAGTTGTTTTTGTGATGTCACTGGACGTCCCAACATAGTAATGACCAGAAATACACAGCATGAATTGTTATAAAATACTTAGATGACAGCAAAATTAAGGTATTGCCATACCTCGCACAAGGTTCTGATCTAAATCCCATCGAAAATTTATGGGCATATTTGAAGAAAAAAACTAAGAAAAATAAGTCGTTTGAGTTTGAAAGAACTAGAAGCTATTGCCAAAGAAGAATGGAACAAAATATATATCAATGTGTGTAGTGAACTTGTAAAGAACTACAAAAGGTGATTAAAAGCAATAATAAAAAATAAAGGTTACACAACTGATTATTGAATCAAAAGGGCCAATAATTGTGTTTTATGATAAATGCTTTCTGTGTATTTTTGTATTATTGTTTGACATTAAAATAAAAAAAATGTTATTGAGGACATCACTGCATATTATTTCAAATTCACTATATCATAATTTGTGAAAGAATTCACATAAAATTTCTATGAAAATTTAAGGTATAACAGCTTTAATTAAAATGATAGAAATGGGGTGTATATTTCTGTCCACAACTGTACACGTAGAAGCACAGGGAATTAATCGTTAATCGGATTAAGGAATCGGAGGACCGAGTTTGAATTCAAGTTAATTTGGCAAGGTTATAAATCCATCTCGCCAGTTTATTATAGGTAACTAGCAGGACGAACATGGTTTTATCGACTAGGGCGGCAAACGGTTTCGGAAAAAGGACAAATCTGAATTCGAAACCTGAGATGGGTCGTTTGGGGACCTCGTGAGACACGATGTTCACCAAGTCTTTGTATTCCTGTATTCCTCTCTTCCAAAAAGTGTGGTTAGTTTTCACCACAATAATCAAATCATATATGCGAGTAGACTAGCTGTTTGGTTGTAGAAACAAAGGTGCTATATAGGTCGGAAACAACAGGAAAGTTGAGTGTATGCAATCAGTTTCCAAGTAGAAACTATGGAGATGACACCACTATTTACGCTCGCCTCATTAGTAAAATCATATATATATATATATATATATATATATATATATATATATATATATATATATATGTTCATCATTGAAAAACCAAACAGTACCAACTGATCTGTTCAAATCGCTAGTTATGAAAGTTGAAACATCAACAGATTGATAATTTTAAACCATGTTAGATGATTGCCACAGGCATGAAAAGTATATTTTTACCCAACAGGGATGAATGAAAAGCATATTATATATATATATATATATATATATATATATATATATATATATACGTTTATATATATATATATAGAGAGAGAGAGACAGACAGACAGACAGACAGCAACAATGTGAAAAAACAATCGGTTACCGAAACTTACTGAATAATAGAATGAACAATTACAAGAACTGCATTTACGAAACCGTGCTGAATATAACACTAATCAGCTTTTACTCGTATTCTCACACACACAAGCACACACACACGCACACACACACACACACACACACACACACATAATTATTAAGCTATAGGATACACTGTAGAAGCTATGAAATTTGAATTAAGTTTGTGCTATTTCTGGTATGCGCACAAAGACATACACACGCAGGCATATATTAAAATGAATATTATATTTCTTCCTAGTATTAATGATAAAATGGTGGGCGATATAAAATAATAGAAAAATTATAATATTGTTATATATATATATATATATATATATGTGTGTGTGTGTGTGTGTGTGTGTGTGTGTGTGTGTGTGTGTGTGTGTGTGTGACGTTGTGAATTTATATGCATATTAGTCTTTACCGACGCCTTTCCACTTCCGAATGAATTTATCAATGCAAATCTAAGGATTTTATTTTTCACATGCATTTATGAACAGTAGTGAAAATATCATTAGGTGTTAAACATATTGAAATTTAAGAATGCTCATAAATTTTTTTCAGTCTAACTGGGAAAGTCACCGTAAACTGAGGAGGATGCTAAATGATGTAATTTTATACTAAGAAATAAAAATGAGTAAATATTGTCGTATGTTTATGTGTGTGTGTGTGTGTGTGTGTGTGTGTGTGTGTGTGTGTATTTTTTTAACGTAAATTTTATTTATTATGAATTCTAACTTGATAAATGAATTCCTGAGTTTACTTAAAATAATACTAGGTTTTGATTTACACGTTTGCTTTTCATTTAAAAAGTATGTTATGGTCTTATATGCTGGCTTTGGAAAATGATTATAAATTATTTTGATTATTAAGTTATATTCTTTTCGAATTTTGCTTAGAAGTATTTTTCCTGCGCTTGTAAAAAGATTTTATTTACACCTGTTAACCCCCGTTTATTTAATTTTATTATATTTATAAAAGGCCAGAAGGACAAGTCCTTGGAGAATTTAAATCATGAAATCTTTTTGGCCAAACAGAACCCCCAGTTACAGTAAATCTACTTTGACTCGTAAAATAAAAAATGCAGTAAAACTAAGACATTATTTAATCTGAAAAGCTTTCAATTGCTTTTGCGTATAACATATGTCTATGGCACTATTTTCGATAAATATTAAATTTTCACAAATTTTATTTTATTTTAATTGGAATAATTCATAATTTTTAAAATTCATAATTTATTCATAATCTTATAAAATTTTGCAGCGGTTATGTGAGATTGCAATAAAGTAAAACTCAATTTAATGATTAGGATATGCGATGTGGTGCAAAGGATATCGACTCGAAACGGGAAGTCGAGGAACCAAGTTCGAATTACAGTTGTATTCACTTACGGGCAAATACCCTTGCGAAAGGAATGAATCCGTCTCTTCTCCCTCCAGCTATGGGTTACATAGCTTGAGAGATTGGGTTCTACAGCCTTGGTTGGCAACCAGTCTACCGCAGAAAATAATGGCAACCTACTGCTGGAGAATCTTCTACCTTGTCAGTAATATCTCTTTCGGGACATGACCGCCCAAGAGTGTATCACGTACGGCACTTAACTGACTGACATTATTGAAAAGCTCAGTACAATTAAATGGCTTCAAGTATTTTAAAATGAATTTATTTCATATGTGTATAAACGTGTTCACTTTTGCAATTACGGATATCTAAACTTGACATTAACAGAAAATAGGAATGGAAAATTTGTTTGTAATTTACCGTTTTTATTTTCTAAAAATGTCAAAATAATCTATGCTCCTTGTCCCAAGCCAGCATATATGACCATAATATGGATTTTTTTAAATGAAAAATAAACGTTTAAATCAAAACCTAGTATTATTTTAAGCACGCTCATGAATGAATTTATCAAATTAGAATAAAATAATAAAGAAAACTTACGTTAAAAAATAGTATATATATATATATATATATATATATATATAAGAAGAAGAAGAAAAACATACGATAATATTTACTCACTTTTATTTGTTAGTATTAAATTACATCATTTAGCATCCTCCGTAGTTTTCGCTGACTTTCCCAGTTAGACTGAAAAAAATTTACGTGCATTCTTAAATGTCAACATGTTCAAAACCTAATAATATTTTCACTACTGCTCATAAATGCATGTGAAAACAAAAGCCTTAGATTTGTATTGATAAATTCCATCAGAAGTGGAAATGCGTTGGTAAGATAAGGCTAATATATATATATATATATATATATATATATATATATATATATATATATATATATATCTGAGTGAATACAGAACGAAGAATTCTTACAACGTCCAAAACATTAATTTAAAACAGTCCTCGATATATAATATATTGAACTGAAATATTTATTATAAATTATATTTTAGAACATGTACATAATTATTCTATATATATATATATTCAATATATGGTTATATATAGAATAATTATCTACATGTTTTAAAATATAATTTATAGCATATATATATATATGTGTGTGTGCGTGTGTGTGTATGTATGTATGTATATGTATATATATAACGTGTATAGTAATGAGTCAACTGAGAAGTGTTCCATTTAACATTGGCACGATATTCATAATGTGAATTATTTTATTATTTTACAATTTTCTGACGTTTTCTCTACAAACGTCCTCATAAGACTATACAACCAAAGTAACTAAAAATCAATAAAATATAAAAATGTTTTCTTGTATTTTAAAGATTACTGGGTATTTAAAAAAATACATAAAAATGTATTTATTCGTCAAGTAATTGTTAGTCATGTTCTTCAATGAAAACAGCTATTGAGAGAAATTTCTCAATGCCTCATGGAAAGAAAATGGTTTTCTGCTATAGTTTAAAATATTACTAAATGTAAATATTATTTTTTCAATCAGATTAATTAAAATTGAAACTTAAAATCAGCTAATTCTCACCAAATGGAATTCCAGAAAAGTGTTTCCTGTTTTAAATTCCATTTAAATTAAATTCAGTTTGAAATATTATTGGAAATATTAAAATTAATGTATTAGCTGGAAATTAAATCTAAAATCAGAGATTCAAAAATAATTTTCCATTTCAATTTATACATTTTAAACTTTTTACACTGTTTTTCGTTGGTTATATATATATACATATATATATATATATATAGTGTATCTAGGCAGCAATTAATTTTCTAAACATATGCTGTTAAATATAAGAGACAATGAATGTCTCTTGTGTTTAATCATGAGCCGTTTTAAACGTTGTATTTTTACTTTAATTTCAGTTGAAAATAAAGACAGAAATTCTCCAACATTTAGATAATTATTTATTAATTTTCTTCTAAGCTCTCGGCTCACATGAGCCATCTTCAGAGATGTTGTTTAGACTGAAAAATTATAGCATCCACCATCACAGACGATTATATTTTGTGTTGCCATAAAACTCCGCTTGTCAACGGCAATAGTTACCAAAAATAATAAACGCAAAAA
>JBBBDQ010002281.1:545000-557500 GCA_037127315.1 Ascarosepion bandense
ATCATCTCTCAGTTGCGTCTTTGTCCTCGAAGACAGAGTGCGGCTCAGTTGTGGCTCCGTCCGCGAGGGCAGAGTCGCAACTGAGAAAAATTACACTGAATAGATGCCCGATCCCGGGGAACAGTGTTCTGCGGCCGCGCCACCCCATTGTAGCAGAGGGGTGGACCAAATGCTCGTCACCGGCGGTTGAGGGGACTAGGGAATTTTTGTTCCTGAGCCCGTCTGTACGCAGTCGGGTACCCACCTAAAAAAAAAGACTTTGTGTCACATTCCGCTCCAATGGGGGAGAAGGGTAAATACCATATAAACAAATGGCATAAAATTTACTTTCGCGAAATTTCATAAAATTGAATAATTGGAGAGTGGGAGTAGTTAGAGATGAAAAGGTTTTGTTTTTTTTTGTTTGTTTGATTTTTTTTTTGTTGTTGTTGTTTTTTAATCGTATCACCCCGAGCAAGGCGGTAACGCCACTGATGTGCAGGGGGCTGCATAAGAGTAAAAAGATTAGAGGGCTGCATAAGAGTAAAAAGATTAGATTGAAGAGAGTGAAGAGAAAGACGAACTAGTTAGAAAGGAGCAAGAGAGAAGGATGTTAGCAAGATTTTCTAAAACAGAACATTTCTAAAATAATGTCAGTTATTTGTAAATAAGTCCTGAAAGTTACATTAAAATCTAACAATTATTTGAGTTTTGCAACTATTTCCAAATCCATGTGTAGTCATAGCTGTCAAACTATTTCTACGATCACATCACTCCTTACACCTGAGCACCTAACTCCCAAGAAAGCAACTGATTATTTTGTGGGGGGGGGGGGGGCATTTGTGTGAAAGACCAACAAAATTCCTTGTAGCACCAAATATGAACCGAAGCCAAAGATTATAGCAACATTCTCTATTATTCTCTATTTATCTCTCTCTCTCTATCTCTCTCTCTCTCTCTCTCTCTCTATATATATATATATATATATATAGTTATGAATTAATTGTACATTGCGACACATAAATTTCTATGTTTCGAGATAGATTCTCTTCATCAGGCAGTGTTTGATGTTAGTTGTACAGATGATTTACATTTAAATTTAAAAATCTTTCAGTTTGCTGAGTATGTATGTGGAAAGATATAAAAGATATATTCACAAGTGTCTTTCTTTGAACTAATCAAAGCGAAGTTTCAAAATTTCCGTGTCGCAATGTACAAAGTATTCATTATATTAAGTTCTATAATCTAAACTTATTTATAAATAGAACTTTGTCTGTGTGTGTGTATGTGTGTGTGTATGCGTGTCCGTTACCTATAGAGTCCGAAACGGCTGAACCGATTTTTACACAGTTGTACTCTAAGCGTGTGCGAGTGTTCTCAGCTAGTTTTTGTCTCGAGGTACCCCGATAAATATCGAAAATCGATAATCGAAAAAATCGGGTTATAGAAGGAATTGTCCGATTTTAATCAAATTTGATACACTCATAAACAAAGACATAAGAAACGATATTCAGAAGTTTCAAGGCTGCAGTTCTTACAATAGTGCAGAAAATCGATAATATATATATATATATATAAAGCAAGATGTTTGTGTGTGTGTTTGTTTATCTGCCTGTATGTCTGTATTTTTTCAGCCATTTTATTTTAGTTTTTGCTTCGGGTTTGGCGCTAAGTAGGTATAATTGTAGTTCTTAGTCTCAGCCATGATACCATTTACTCAGAGGACTTATTTAGCCTTCAAAATTCAGTTTAAGACGAAAAACTTATTTGATATCGATAACATGAAATCAAAATTTGACTTACATCCATTCATTTTCCTTTTAGTCTACGGTTTCGCTTTAACTGGAAGCAACTATTGCTTTTTAGTCTTTCGTGCCAACGTCCAAAGAGTCTGAGCTCCAGGACCATGGATTAGTTTTAAAGCTTTTATTACACCCGAGCAACGCCGGGCTATACTGCTAGTATTTATTTATTTATTATGTTGAGCAAGGTTCATGAAAAATAAATGCCTGGCCACTCAAAATAGTAAAACCTAGAGTCCTCTTCATTTGGAATTATATATATTAGCGAGAGAAAAGGAGGGAGAAAGAGAGAGAGATAGAGATTTCTGTCCCGTGAGTATCAAATTTCAAGCCTCCTTTCTTGATTATGTACCCTAGAAATTTCACTTGACTCTTCCTGATGCTCAGTATAACTATCTCACCGTTTTGTTCCTATTTTCTCTACAACTTCATCGTTGCTCACATGTTCGCGCAATGGTATTCTCAGTATCCTTCTGTAGAAACTGATTTTTGTTGTTTTAAGTCTTACTTTCATCTATGATGAGATTGTCCAGCTTCGACTGATATATAAGAGAACTGATATTATATATCAAATCAATATTCTTTCCTTTGTTTCTAACGGGATTTCCCGTTTCTTAATACTTTGCTAAGCTTTTGAAAGATACTTTTTTCTTTGTTTATTTTTCTTTGAAATATTAGGCCCACTAAACTACAAAAGCAAAGAATCGGTATAAAACTGATAAATATAAAATTAGCACATGAAATATCTATGGACGTTTGACACTTCATGATCTACGACTATAATCTGTGGATATAATTATATACATCTCATATCATGGGAAGACGAGGGTCTATATTCCGACCTAAGGGATAAATTCTATTCAAACTCATTTCATACCCGGTAGGTATAAACTCGGCTAGCCTAACTTATTCCCCGGATATACTCTGGACTGGGGGTATACTTTAGATTGTTACAGTGGGCATGTAGTTGCTCCGAAGATACATTCTGTCAGTTCTCAATGCTGGATACGTTTTATTGATTATTTTATGATCGTCTCCATATTTTTCCTAAATTAAACATATTTACTTTTTCTGTTAAATATATTTGTTTTTCTTTGTTGTAATCTGTTCTCTATTGCTCGCCGCATATTGTATATATTCACTCAGTTTTATCTGTGAGTGTAAATTTAAATTATCCATGATATTAATGGTGGATATATTTTCGTTCGTTCACTCCTATACAGAGGGAACATCTATCTTTCCACATACGCATACGTATTTATATGAAGCGCTAAGTTGACATTAAACATCAACAAGATAATTTTCAGTTGGAGTAGATAGATCTATCTATCGCCTGGTTCACACTCCACCCACGTCTATTGAACAGGTTAAGAGGCTCATCCCTTGTTCCCTGTTTAGGATGTGGTTTACGGCTTTTCTCTTTTCTAATCTTCTGACTTTGGTTTCTTTTTTTTTTAAATTGGAGTAGATAGATCTATCTATCGCCCGGTTCACACTCCACCCACGTCTATTGAACAGGTTAAGAGGCTCATCCCTTGTTCCCTGTTTAGGATGTGGTTTACGGCTTTTCTCTTTTCCAATTTTCTCACTTTGTTTTCTTTTTTTTTCTTTCAATTGGAGTAGATAGATCTATTTATCGCCCGGTTCGCACTCCACCCACGCCTATTGAACAGGTTAAGAGGCTCATCCCTTGTTCCCTGTTTAGGATGTGGTTTCCGGCTTTCTCTTTTCCAATCTTTTCACTATTACGTAGCCCCCTGCACATCAGTTGCGTTACCGCCTTGCTCGGGGTGATACAATTAAAAAAGAAAAAAGATCCCGTCCATAACAAATGAATTAAATACAATCAATAACTTTTGCTTTTGTTTATGTTTATACCGACTACAGAAAATGTTTATGTCTTCGTTATGGTTTTTCGGATGTGCGTTGTGGTGCAGTAGATATCGACTACGAACGACAACTCGGGGAGCCGAGTTCGAATTCTACTTGAATTCTTTGCATTCACTTACGCACAAATACCCTTGGGAAAGGTATTAATCCGTCTCTTCCCTCTAGTTATGTGTTAAATAATAGGACAGATTGGGTTCTTTGCTGGCAACTAGTCTACCGCAGAAAGCAATGGCAACCTACTACGGGATAATCTTCTATTAATCCGTCTCTTCCCTCTAGTTATGTATTAAATAATAGGACAGATTGGGTTCTTTGCTGGCAACTAGTCTACCGCAGAAAGCAATGGCAACCTACTACGGGATAATCTTCTGCCAAGTTAATCATGTCTCTTTCGAGATATGATCACCCAACGCGTGTATCACGTATGGCACTTAACTGACTGACTATGGTTTTTCATTATACATGATGTTTGGAAAGTGAAGATGTTTTTATAAGCACACTCATATAAATACTGCTTCTCTCTAAGTCGCTGTCTCAGTCACTCTCCTCATCTTTCACTCTTTGACCCTCTCACCCCACCCTCTATCTTTGGGCACTTCGATGTGGCGTAATGTTTAGCACGCTTGTCTCGCTAAATCATTACAATTGAGTAGTGAATTTGATCCCCACTGGGTGCTCTATATATTTGGCCTTGCGTCACAAACTAAACCGCGCTTAGAAAATCACCTTAGAGTATCTCGATGTAGTGTAATGGATAGTAAGCTTTTCTCACTAGCAATTATTACAATTGAGTAGTGAGTTCGATCCTCACGGGGTGTTCCAAACTTTCGGCCTTGTGCGACATCTAAGAAAATCTCTTCTCCCCTCCCCCCTCTCTCTCTCATAAATTGCGTTTGACAGATCTTCAGAACTTTTGTGATTCTGGAACGCGTGCAAGATGTTGTGACAGTCAGTCAGTTAAGTGCCATGCGCGATACACGCTTGGGGGATCATGTCCCGAAAGAGACATGACTGACTGGGCAGAAGATTATCCCGCAGTAGGTTGCCATTGCTTTCTGTGGTAGACTGGTTGCCGGCCAAGGCTATAGAACCCAATCTGTCCTGTTATTTAACCCATAACTGGAAGGAATAGACGGATTAATACCTTTCCCAAGGGTATTTGCGCGTAAGTGAATGCAAGGAATTCAACTGAAATTCGAACTCGGCTGCCCGATTTCACGTTCCGAGCCGATATCCACTGCGCCACAACGCACATAACATGGTCTAAATATCGCTTTTTCTTTCTTTAGTCGATTTTGGCCGTATCACGTTCAAACACCATTTCTCGTACGACCAACGAACGTCGAGCTTGGACAGTACTTAGAGAAGTTGGCTATAAGACCCAATCTGTTCTATTATTTAACCCATAACTGAAGGGAAGAGACGGATTAATACATTTCCCAAGGGTATTTGTGCGTTAATGAATGCAAGGAATTCAACTGGAATGAAGTTTGAAGTATCGTAGTAAAAATTATTTTTTCGTGTCTGCATTTTGATATGGGTTCTAATCTTTTATTTAGTAGCTTGCGTTGGTCTTGGATGATAATTATAGCTATCTTCTCCTCCAGTTAGACTTTACACTTTTTGAATTGAATGTTGCAGGCTGGTGTTGTCTTCCTTATTTTTTTTATATTTTTGGTGTGAATTGGTTTTGTTATTAATCTCCTATAATATTTTTTATATAATTTTACGTAATCCATATGGGAATTTAGGGAGTTAATCAAACAAAAAAAAAAAGAAAGAAAGAAAAATTAAGAGACTACTAACCGGATGATAATTGTTGAACTTCGCAGGGAACTGGGTTGAAAATTGAAAAAAAAATTAAAACGAAATGCGATAAAAAATTATGTTTCAAAATTTAAAAAATGAAATCGCGAACGCTGCCAAGGAGAATCGAACCCAGAATTCGAATTAAGCGAGACCAAGTCTACCCGTCATTCTCCACTTCCCGCCGCCAAGAAAAAGGCAATTAATGTATCCGCTGAGATGTCGGATCTTGAAAATTTAAAAATATATGATAAAAAAGAAAACATGGATGATCACCAAAATAACATCTAAAATTGCTCTGGATATTAAGCCAGAAAAATATCTAAGAAAAAAATATCCTAACAAAACTAGAGATTAACGCCTAAGAATGGGATGGTTTCGTTCATTTTAATTTTTGGAATATTCGTCAAAATTTTTATAGCCAACATTATTTCCGATTTCTTTGGATACAAGGAATACAGAAAAATTAATTAATAGCTCTGGAGTGATCATTGGAGAATAGCTGTTTGAGATAGGCGATCGAGAAATCAACTAAAATGAGATAAAGCAGATAAAGGAAGATTAATGACTGGAAAAATCCTTTTTGCCTACTCATAATAAAATATTAGATTCTTCACAAATACAGTGCACCAGCAATTGCAATGGCTGAGGTTGGATGCTGAGAAAGTGGGAGAAGAAATACAAAGATTAGCTTCGCCTATATGGAGCGATAGTGCGAGATGAGACGAGAAGTGAGTTAACTGGAAGCTTGATTCCTCTGACCACTAAATTTAGAAAATTACTCGTGTAAACATATTCTAAAAATATGAGATGCTAAGGTTGATGCTAAGAGTGAAAGACAACCGAACCGCAGACCTTCAGAAACCACGCACCTGCCGGACACAGGAGTCCATATAAACTGGAAGTTTGGGAAAATTATAGTGTCCACTGATAGGTTTGGGAAACTTATTGTGTCTAATTTCTGAAGCAATGAATTTAGAAATATAAATTACTACTAACACACACTGTAAAGTCCAAAAGGGGATATGAGTGTCATGTGATCATATCAGTAAGTAGGGAGGGTTTAAATTACTCCATACAACAAATCATTTGTAAACCAAATTGTTGTTGCATTTTTAACCAGAGTTGATTCCGTATTCCAAGGAACTTGTTTTTGTGTAGCTCCTCGCACTAGACCTGTTCTTTGCTTCAGTTTACTTCATCAGCAATTTTCTTATCCTCTGAGCTAAAAGAAACACAACGTGGCAGAGGAGAGAAGGATCGTAAAGGAGACAAACAGCAGCTAGAGCAGGTGGAACCGTGTTCAACAACACGATACCAGCGACAAATCAGCAGAATAATAAGTCAGCTAGATGGTAACCACGGTGCTCTGAAGGAAGACCAACGCGGTGAGGGACGGAGTTACATTACTGGTTGCCTTTGACCAAGATCGACTCAGGAAAACCAACAGCATCTTAGAAGTTAACAAGTTATAGAATAGTAACTTGGAAGATAGCAGACAGTTTGAAGTCGTATTGGTTACAGTATTTACATTATTCGGACTATTTTCCCAATCTTTTTTGCCATTTGTACGACGTTTCGGCCTTTGAACGCTCCGGCCTTCTTCAGGTGCTAGGAATTTCCAACCGAAACCTTTATTACAGTCACCGGGGTATATCATCTTCACTCCTTGCCTATAGCTTCTTCTGCTGGTCATGAGTTATCTCCCTCTAACCCTGTATGTTACTTGTTCACCACTGCTGTAGCCTGGTATTGAACTCACAACTCTTTGGGTCAAGTTACAGGAACTAACCAACGTCTATATCCACTGAGCCATGTGTTATTAAGAACAAGAACAATTGAATTTTGGTGAGAGGACTTATAAAACTAATGTCCGGTAACCCTTCATTTACCAGAGGTCATATTGCAATTTTTTGATGTTAATGGTTTTCTCTAGTATTTCTTACCAGAGCTATCCCCCACCTATGAACATCATCAATTAAGAAATACTAACTTAAAACTGTAAAAATGAAAGAATTTTTGTTTTTATTAATATAAGGTTTTTTTCCCTCAAGTTGCAATAACTGAGACAACTTTGAGGACATTTAAATTGTTTTTTTCTTTTTATTTTGAAAATACAATTTTTATTTAAGACACATATTTGAAATGTTTTTCAAAGTAATTATAGCAATTCAAAGAAGAAAAAAATTGTAATCATCTATCTCCTGAAAAAAAGATTACTAATAATGATATAATTTCTCTTGACATCAATGCAGAAGCAAATATAATTCTGCTCCATCTGTATTAATCTAAAAACAATGTAAATTTTTACCCCAAGACAAAAGTTAATGAAAACTTTGATGATGAAGTCATCTGTAAGATGTTCAAGTCTTATTTATTTCAAGATTTCTAAGATAAAAAAAAGAGAAGGTAGACTCTGTTTTAAGTAATTAAAGTTTCTGCTAACCAAAATATTTTTTTTGCATATTTAAGTTATTATCATTATTATTAATATTATTGTTATTATATCCTCGAGTTTCTGTTGTATACACATTTCCTTTGGGGGTTCTAACCAGAGATTAAAAGTCAAAAATGGTTTCATGACATCTCCCACTAATCATTTTTTGTATTAAAAAGAATTTTGACACTAATGATTTTCGCTGGCACTCCGTTTTACTGGCTCCCATATTATTTTCATCTCTATGCTTGGTCGGCTTAGGAGATTTTTGTAGCCTAGAATATGTGCTGATTCCTTTAGTTTACGTCGTTTCCAGTGGCGTTCTATATCTATTATTTCAACTTCATCCCATAAAGGGCAGTGATCCCCTTTCTCTCTCCATTGGTTACATTATAATAATGAGGTTGATGGTAACCACGGATGTCTAAATAAACCTGAAGAACAACGCGGCTGGGGACAGAGTTACACATGATATTAACTAAGCAAATTTTCAAACATTCATTTTCTCTAACAATTATATAAATAAGGATGCATCAAATTCTTCCAAAGAAAAATGTGACGAGGATCAATTTTAGTTCATGACCGATGGCACTGAAACGTAATCAAGATGTAGGATTTTTAATAACCACCCACTAACTTTCCCGCTACTCCTGCACCTAAATTTATTCATTTTCTAATCTATCAATATGGCCACCTCGGCGTGGTGAAATGTTTAGCAAGCTAATCTTGCTATAATAATTATAACTGAGTAGTGAGTACCCCTTACCTTCGGCCGTGTGTAACGTCTAAGCTACGCTTAGAAAATCACCTTCCTCCAGGTTTGGGGTTTGGGCGCAGGGCTAACAACCTTGCCCCATAACAAAACAGTTTGTTACGGAAACAGCAAAAACGCTGCCCTACACACCATTGGGTTTAACGGAAAAGTTTAATTTTTTTATTTAATCTATCAATATAAATATTTTTCAGCTGCCTGAGTATATAAGAATTAAACAGTAGATTTGGCAATCTTTTACCACAAACTATTTTTATCATGATTCTAAGTTCATGTTGCATACTTCGTATTAACATCAGAAAGACAGTGATTGTCACTTAAGTGGGTGTAAGGTAGATTTTATCTACGGTTCAGAATTTTTATACGTATATTTTTTTATCACAGCAAAACTTACAAAAAACATTTCACACCTAGGATCGATTATGGGAAGCTAGAATGTCAAAATTGAGAAAGAACAAGTTGAAATAATTGCCAAGTGCTGACGAGGAATCTAAACTTATTTATAAATGGAACTTTGTCTGTGTGTGTATGTGTGTGTGTCCGTTACCTATAGACTCCGAAACGGCTGAACCGATTTTCTTGAAAATTTAGACAGTTGTACTATAAGCGTCTGTGAGTGTTCTCAGCTAGGTTTTGTGTTGAGGTACCCCGATAAATATCGAAAATCGATAATCGAAAAAATCGGGTTATAGAAGGAGTGGTCCGATTTTAATCAAATTTGATACACTCATAGACAAAGACATAAGAAATATTATATATATTCAGAAATTTCAAGGCTGTAGTTCTTACAATAGTGCAGAAAATCGATAATATATATATATATATATATATATATATATATATATATATATATATATATATATATAAGGCAAGATATTTGTGTGTGTGTCTGTTTATCTGCCTGTATATCTGTATTTTTTTAAGCCTCTTTATTTTAGTTTTTGCTTCGGGTTTGGCTCTAAGTACGTCTAATTGTAGTTCTAAGTCTCAGCCATAATACCATTTACTCAGAGAACTTATTTAGCCTTCAAAATTCAGTTTACGACGAAACAAATTATTTGATATCGATACCAGGAAATCAAAATTTGACTCACATCCATTCATTTTTCTTTCAGTCTACGGTTTCACTTTAACTGGAAACAACTATTGTTTTTTCGTCTTTCGTGCCAATGTCCAAAGAGTCTGAGCTCCAGGACCATGGATTAGTTGTAAAGCTTTCATTACACCCGAGCAACGCCGGGCTATACTGCTAGTCCAAAATAAATGTGGGTCTAATGGCGGAGAGCAAACGACCACATAGAAGCCAACATTGAATTTCAAGAACATGAACAGTAAGAAAACAGAAAGACCAAATGGAGTGGTAAGAGAAATTCTCTTGTTTTTTAGACGATTTTCGGTATTAACAAAGTCACTGAAATATGACATGAAATATACGACAAAGTCACTGAAATATGACATGAAATATACAACAAAGTCACTGAAATATTACATGAAATATACGACAATGTCACTGAAATATTACATGAAATATACGACAAAGTCACTGAAATATGACATGAAATATACGACAAAGTCACTGAAATATGACATGAAATATACGACATACCGGATAACTTGCTAGATCCATTATCGAAGTGCTATCTAAGTAAACAGGTACAACTGAATGCAAACTTTATAGAACAATCAGTTTAGTGAGCCAAAGCTAATAATTCGAATTCTGATGCATAGCGTTCAAAATAAAATCCAGACTAAAAATAGGACCAGAACAGGGTAAATTTGTAAAGAACACTGGAACAAGAACTGCTATATTTATGGTTAGGGTTATACCAGAGAGAGCTCTAAGAATGCAGAAGGACGCTTACTTATTTTATGGAGTAAGCAACACCGTTTGGTAAGATTCAAAGGCATAGAAATCTATGGGAGCTGTTAGGAAAACTGTGTCTCCATGGGAAGGACGTTAGAATAATACAGACTCTACAAACAGACAGAAAATGAATTTAGTGTAAAACCAAAAAATAGAAACTGGCTTAAGACTACGGTCTCTTTCACATTATCACCACAAACGCTAGCACTGTCAGGATCTGGAAAATCAAAATTTCTTTTCAGATTTGAATCTTCCCTATTATAATAAAGACATTTATATACTTATTTGACCAGGTTCACGTTGCTTAACTTCGGTGATCGGACGATAACCGATGTATTCAACGCGATATGCCGTTAGCCTAAGTACTTAGATGGATGACCGCTTGGGGAAGTCCAGGCGCTGTAAGCGTTCAGTGACGGATGTGCGTTGTGGTGCAGTGGATGTGGTCTTGGAAAGAGAAATCGGTGAGCCGAGTTCGAATTTCAGTTGAGCACCCTGCATTCACTTGAGCACTGGTACCCATGGGAAAGGTATTAATCCGTCACTTCACTCCAGTTATGGGTTAAATAACGGGATGGGGCCTAGGGGCAACCCATCCAGTGTTGGTGTCACAATAAAAACACCGATGGTAGCATCAAGTATTCAGCTATTTGACAAGATTATGAATTTCGCTACAAACTCGCCAGGGTTCCAAATGCACAGGGAATACTGGATGGGTGTAGTGAGTTCTATCTCGGCCAAGGCCGCAGGACGATGATACTTATTTGTGTTCGGTGACTGGCGTATGTATACACTGCTTATATACAACACGCTAAAGTTTCCCTTCTCTGATTCCATGCGCCTATGGCTTAGGGTGTAGCGACTCCAACTGACACCAAATCGGTCGAGTTTCGATCCCGGCCATGAAGCAAGTGGATATGTCTATCTACATTGATGAGTTTGTGATACAGCGAAACAAGCTTGCATGTGGATGACTAATATATATATATATATATATATATATATATATATATATATATACCTCCTGTCACACCCATGGAGAGAGCAACATTCTCTTTAATATCAGTTATGTAAACACTTACCACGTATTTGCTCTTTAACAGTGACTTATAATTTAACTTTTTTCAATAATTACGTCGTCAAGTAGTGAAGAATATATATATATATATATATATATATATATATATATATATGCAAATAAACGTATTTATTTGCATATATATATATATATATGCAAATAAATACGTTTATTTGCCCAAAGCGAAAACGATAAAACATTGTTTCACTGTTCAAATACCCTCTGCGTAACCATGGACGATAGTTTTGCTGTGCGACTTGTTTCCGTCTGTGTTTTAAAGTCACTGTGAACAGACTGTTAAAATGTGAACAGATGGTTAAAATGCTAATCACGCCCCAGTGACCTTTTTAAGACAATGACATTTTACTTAACTTAAACCGCAAGCTTTTAATTAGATTTCAACACAGATTTTGGACGATAAAGAAAAACTTATTTCCGATGCCTGTACTAAGAAGCCTTTCACTTACTGTCAGAAGGAAAATTAATCTCAGTATCAGAGCTTAGTAATCAAATCCACCGCTAAAATCCCGTAGTCAGGAGACGGCTCGTTTTCAGTTTTATAAATATCTTCTTATGGTTTACATATGATTTACTATCTAGCTGTCTTACGGAAATTAACGCTGGGGATCATCGGCTCAGGCATTTCTTATATATATATATATATATATATATTGTATGCATTCATTATATATATATATATATATATATATATATATTGTATGCATTTCTTATATATATATGTATATATATATATTTTTTTGTATATTTCTTATATATATATATATATATATATATATATATATATTGTATGCATTTCTATATATATATATATATATAAGAAATGCATACAATATATATATATATATTGTATG
>JBBBDQ010002281.1:560000-572500 GCA_037127315.1 Ascarosepion bandense
CCGTTCTTTGTTTCATATATCTATATATATAAACAAGTATAGGGTAGGTATGAATGGAATAGAATTCCATATTCAGAAAAACACTATTCTCAAAAAATACGAAATTGAGCGAATAATATTTATTTAGAACTTATAATATAAATCTTTTAAAATACCACTAAAGATCTGTTAGCCATTTTGTTTCGACACTGTGTCAATTTACCTGTTAAATTTTAAAGTGCTGATGTTGATTTTAAGTTGAGGAGTTTTAAAAGGTTCAATACTAGCCAAACCCCCTTAATCCGGGAGACATTACGTATTCAGTGGTGACCAATCAAAATAAAACTAATTTTTAATTTGAAAAACATCAGCACAGACTTTAAAAACAGTTAATTGAGGCATTAAGGTTATTATTTGATTAAAGCAGAGATCAATATAAATGAACTTAAAATCAAAATTATGACTTGATGATACACAGTTAGTGTCACAACAAATTAGCTGTTTTTGTAGTGATATTATAACATATTTGTGTTATAAACTCTAAATAAATATATAGAGAGAGTGACAGACAGACAGACAGACAGGCAGGCAGACAGAGACAGAGAAAATATTCATATTTTAACTGATCAGCAAAGATGGAAAGAATGAATGACGGCTACTGTTTTGCATATTACAGGTATTTCATTAGATAAAGTGACTTTGAAGAATTCATTCTTTTAATGTGTTTAATAATTAGACTTTTGAGTGCCGCCCTTGGGAGGCACCATAGCGCATTCAGCATCGGAGGTCACAAATCACAGCTCTTCTCTTTACAGATGATCTCTCGATCAAAGAAGATTGACTTGTCAGTCTGTTGAAGTACACGTCTGAAACATTCACTAGATATGACATGGAGATTAATGCCGGAAACAAAATTAAAAAAATCATTAAAAACAACGAGAATGTATTTTCAACGAAGACAAAAGTCGAACTTGAGTCAATGGATGGCGGAATTGATGAGGAAGTGTGCTTAGTAAAAAGAAAAGAGTTGCTAAGATCCACACGAGACAGGAAGACGCATGAAAAGACGCGGCATATAGAAAATGTTTGATAATGAAAATAAAAGAAAGAAAGAAAGAAAGAAAGAAAGAAAGAAAGAAAGAAAGAAAATAAACAGAACGGAATATGAAATACGAAAGAGAAAGATTCCTCTGTACGATACGAGATATAATAAAATATTAAAACAAACAGAATTAACAAATAAAAAGATGTTTCGGACAATAATAAAATGAAATAAAGAATAGAAATGAAAACTGAAACAATACCTGAAAGAAAGAAACTGAATGGAAACAGTGAAAGAAAGAATTTTAAAAATAAGAATTGCAGAAAGAAAGAATTAAGAAAAATAAAGCAAGGGCCTTGCGTAATAAAAAAAAAAAAGAAGCGTAAAGAATCGTTTTATTGAAAATAGAGAAATCGGGTAAAGAAAACAAACTTGTTTCAAATGCATAAAAATAGACAAGGCAGAAAGTTTAAAATTAATAAAAAAGAAAGAATTGATGTTGAATATAGAGAAATCTGCGATGCATGATCTAGACAAAACTTATGGCTTGATTTCTGTTACGCACGCAAGAATTGGCGCCAACAGAGATTTAGATTTCTTTTAGATAACAACATCGGAAAAAATGCAAATATTACACGTTAATGTGTAAACGAAGATGTACACCCAGTCTCTCCCTTACACGCACGCACACACGCGTATATATATATATATATATATATATATATATAGATAGATAGATAGATAGATAGATAGATAGATATGTGTGTGTGTGTGTTTGTGTCCATATATCTACACATAAATGCTTAAATAAGAGCCGCAATATTTTTTTAGATGCAAAAATAAAGTGCATAGTTGGTAGCTGTTTGAAATACAGTAATATATATATATATATATATATATATATATATATATATATATATATATATATTTGTTATAAAAGAAGGTGCTGAAAAGTTTTGGACTAAATCAACTCCAAATTTTATAAAGATTGGAAATTGGTGGAGATTATAGCTTGTTATTGTCCTCATATATATATATATATATATACATATATATGTGTGTGTGTGTGTGTGTGTGTGTGTGTGTGTGTGTGTGTGTGTGTGTGTGTCTGTGCGTATTGATATATATATTTATATATTATCTTCCTCATATACATATACTCTTACAAAGTCTGGAGAAAGTTTCCTTACAAAGACAAAAGTCCATATAAAAAAATGTCGGCAAATTCTTCGTTTTTGAGTTAATAAGGGTTACGGTAGACACTGTTA
The DNA here is from genome assembly GCA_037127315.1 of Ascarosepion bandense. NCBI lineage: Eukaryota > Metazoa > Mollusca > Cephalopoda > Sepiida > Sepiidae > Ascarosepion > Ascarosepion bandense. Next base: position 562,290 of record JBBBDQ010002281.1, read on the forward strand.
AATGTAAAATCCAAGATACAGTCCAAAAATACTTTTACAAACGATGGGGTGGGGTTCTTGTCACCAAAACATGTGAAATGTTTATATAAATATATGTTCACAAAAAGCCATCCTTGTACCTCAACACGGAAACTCATAATAAATGTTCAAAATAACTTACGCTTTCCTCTACACACGCATGCACCAAACAGACTCTTTCAATTATTCCCACACAGTGTTGAATGGTTTCACAGGTCCTATGACACGACGATGAAGAATTTTTGCATTATTAATATTTACTGCATAAACCAATGTTCTGGATGGCTCCCTCAGATAAAAAAAAAGAAAAAGATTGAATCAGGAAAACGTGCAGGCAATAGGACCGGTCCATTCCTACCTGTCAATCTTTCATAGTAGATATCAGTCATTTCATAGCAAACAATGTGACTAAAACATGCTGGAGCACCTCACGCATAAACCACATTTTTCTTCGTATTAGCAGGAGTACATCCTCTAGCAGGTCTAGAAGTGTTTTCGAAATAAATTCCCTGTGGACAGCTCCTGTAAGATGTGCTGAGAGAACGTAGCTACCAACCAGACAGTCACATCACAATTCCAGCCCACACATTAATCGTAAACTGATTCCGATGTCTAGCCTGTATTGTATCATGGGGATTCCGATCCACCCACAAATGTTGGCTGTATTCTATTTCTTCCTAATGTTACCTCAGCCTTAAACAAGAATGAAGAGGCAAACAACGAATCGGTAGTTTGTGCAATAAACCATCAACAAAAGTTCTCCAGTGGTGAGTGATAAGAGGCCGAAGAACACTGCTCACATTGCAAATGTTAACTTGGAAGACAGCCTCGCCACAAAGGTACACGAATGACAAATGCAACCCAATCTAAATGTCAACACAGCGTCATCGACCGTAAATGTTATTTAAGCTTAATAACTCAGAAACAAAGGGTTTGCGGATATATGTTTACATTGATTTTTTCCTGTTTTGATATGTGGAACGCGCCTCCTAAAGTTTGTAAAAGTATTTTGATACACCTGTATACATATAGTAACGCAGCATATCTTCATACAAACAGGTTTCATTGAATAAATTAAATATCTAGTATCTAATTATTTTTATGCTAATCATTTCCAGTTTTCTAATCAAATTCTTGATTTTAATATGAAATTCATCAAGAGAGGCACCGTACTTTAGCCAACGTACTTTCGATCTTTTCCAGGTTTATCTTCAGGGGTAAATTACAAAAACAAATTTATTGTAACCGCAATAAAATCTATATTCCGTTTTGTGTGTGTGTGTGTGTGTGTGTGTTGAAGGTGTACTTTTTCTAAGATTCAGAAATAACTCTAGTTTGCGGGAATAATTTCAACATAAATAATTCAATGTCTTCTAAAGGCATTTCGCTTTTTATGGCTTACCATGTTTGTATCTGTATGCATTATCACAACGTGTTCGATTTGTCAGGGTGGAGACTTCTTGATGCTATTGATCTGGGAAGGCAATCCTATCGTGATATACAGTTGGAAAGTACCTAAAAACGATGTTATGTGTTGACCCAATCCTTGTCAGTGTTATTTATAGGCAGAAGTGTTGGGAAAAAAGGCTACAAATCATATGTCATCGTGACAAAAGTTTTCGGTGTATTGACCTTGATCGAACTCTAGATAATGAAACAGGAACTACGGTACAATTACTGTAGTTGTAATATATACCTTAGCTGGGCTCTGTGGGCTGTAAACAGACACAAATGTGTCTGAGCTGTTGTCAACGACAGGGAGTGTTATTTTCATTCATGTTATGTCGGATATTTTGTTTAAGTGCTTAGAATTGTTATTTTTTAATTTTCACTTTGTAATATGATTTTTTTGTTTGAATCGTTAAATTTGTCTTTCTTTTTTGTACATGGTTTAAGATTATTATTTTTGTATTTCGTTATTTTTATTCCTTTTTTTTTTGCTTTAAAAGAAAATTTCGTTTTCTATTAAAAACAGAAACTTACAAAAATTGATAATAATAAATAACCGATATATTTCAGTTGGTTATAAAGACCTATTCGGTCAAACTCTCCTATAAAAAATAAAAATAAAACTCACTCAACAGTGGCTGGTGAGAGTAAAGCCATTAGTAAAAATGAAGACAATATTAAAAAGAGAAAATATGGAAGCCACGATTAGTTAGAATTAAGATGAAAATAAGTTGTCATCTGACAGCAACAACAACAAAAATACTAACAATAAAAACAGCAACAACAAAAACAGCAACAACAAAAACGACAATATAGCGATCGTAGAATTGTCCTAATACTGGAAGTCGCCGCCGAAGTGCATCACCAACATGACGGAGTTCCCCGAGGGAGCCAAGCGCTACGCACATCTTATATAAGACGATGGGCTCTTGGTAGATCCCCTAAAGTTACAGATGGATGATAAAATAATTTTGTCAGTATTTGTGATCGACAAGCGTTGGCAAATTTTTTTAGCTCCGCAAAAATATTCTTATTACACCTTTGACCTTGGGTTTAAACCTCGAGTAATTTTCAAAGGAAATGGATATTTCACGTAGTGCATACAGTTTTTCGTGCCCACCAACTGTGAGGACGCCACCAGTTATGATGTAGTCTCAAGAATCCTCATTCCAAGAACCGAATTTGAGGTCAAGCGTATAACCATGTATTTCAGGTCACTACTGAAACCTTAGGGAAGCAGTTTGCCTCTTACTTGGTTTGGTTTGGACAGATACTCATGTTACCTCCGATGAGCTAAACGGAGGATGAAGAGTCGAGATTATGATAGATCGCCAAACCTTCGCCTCCGTTCCCAACTGTTTGAATGTAGAGGACCAAGAGAAGTCGTTCCCTGTAGTTCTGACCCACGCCGACACAAATCTCCTTTGCTTGAATCTGTTATTTGCGTCTCATCTGTAATGGGCATGCCACAGACTGAGATCAGCGAGATAAAAACTCCCAGTGGTGTCCATTAGGCGGCACTTACTTTCAAGAAAGACTTTCACGAAAGTAAGTGCTGTGTTGCATTAGCGTAGGTGTGTTACAATCATGAGTATATAATGGTAGAACTTCTTTCAGTTGCGTTCTCGTTGTTTGAAGATTGCAAATAATGATTCTGGTTATCATTATTTAAGTGTTGACGTTGTGAAGCATTTTTTTTCTTTTGTTTTTGCTTAGTCTAGATAATTTGGGCGATGAGAAATTTACTAAATAGGAAAGTGTTTGCTTTTTGGTCCTTGTTTCTTTTATCTTTCCTCCTTTGACATTTTTCCTGTCAAATGTGGTAGATCTTTTGGCAAGTTGTCACTTGGTCTCACTAATACAATTAGTGTTTATTTTATAATATTATATATATATATATGTATCGCTCATTCAGTAATTAGGCATGTATAATGATAATATACACGCTAAAAAGTCTGCATCCTTCTACCGAGCGCCCATAGCTCAGAGGTAGAATCGCCGACTGACGCCAATTCGGTCTGGTTTCAAGCCTGGGTAAAAAGCAATCGGATGTCTAATCGTACTGATGAGCTGTGATACAGCTAAACAGATCTGTCTGCGGATGATTATATATATATATATATATAGGGAGAGAGAGAGAGAGAGAGAGAAACATTTTTGCCAGCTATCACTGTGGATGACGCTAGCCTCCTTGGACTCATTTTTTTAACAGACTTGTTGTCAACATCTAATACATAACTATTTCTACTGCTATAAGATTGGGTCATTATTTCGAGTCAGAAAGTTTTTCTCCTCACAATTAATCTTAAACATTTATAAATCTGCCAATTATCTATGCATTGAATACTATTGGTCGGGTGCTTCTGCTATTCATCTCGAGATTCGTGACAATATCCAAAAAAACGATCAGCAATATAGCCGATCCTGACTTGGCTTCTCCACTTAGGTAACTTTCTCACCGAGGCAACGTGGTTTCCTTCTGTTTCTGCTACAAATATTTTCATGGCAACTGCCCTGACGAGTTACTTTCCATGGTGCTCTGACCAAGTGAACTTGTCTGAGCTCCTAGAGTGTCCTCTAGATTCCATCATTTTACCGTTAAAATAGTTAAATATCACTGAATTATCTACTTCAACGGTTTCCTTTCTCGTACTCCCTTCCTGTGGAGATCCTTCCCATTATCTTGCTTTTCTAATAGCTACAATCTCCAAACATTTAAATGCAACGTCAGTTACAATCTTTTATCTCCTTGTATCCCGCCCATGTTTAATTCTTTCTTTAATACCCCTTGTACCTAGTCTTTTCTTTCACTCTAACTTCCTGTGCACTAGTGACGTTCCGGCCTCGCTTGGGGCGAAGCGATTAAAATGAAGCGGTCTCACATAACAACACGGTAAGAAAACGGTCAAGCCAACACAAAAAATAAAGAGCTCAACCTAAATGACAACAACAAGCCAACAAAAAAGTATTTAAACGGACAGTCACCCAGTATAAAGCAATTAAGCATACATTCATTCATGGCCACAGTAAAAAGCATTAAAAAGCAATAAAAAACAAAACCTGCACAAGTAATACAGCATTAAAAAGAAAATCAACACAACAAAAGTAAAAGCAACTGACCACTCCCACAAAAATATCAAATTAGAAAAAAACTCCATATAAATAAGAGAAAATAACGGGTTACAGCAGCAGAAAGAAACCCTTGCCCTTACGAGTGACGACATCATAACATTGTCCTCACAAAACTTCGAAGTTTGAACCTACACAAATTTAATCCTCTCAACTCTCTATCTCTACTCCGATATTGAGCATTCTACGACAAAAGCCTGCTCGCCAAAATAGATTTTATCAGTAAAACAACTGAAAAACAACAATCTTTGCATTAAACATTATCACAATTTAACAATATATATATATATATATATATATATATATATATATGTGTGTGTGTGTGTGTGTATACGCACACACACAAAAGAGACTTGTACCCGCAAAAAAATAAGTGGATTTGAATAGAACTGACGTCACAATGTACATAGGGCCCTTTCAGCCAACACATTTTCAAAGGTGTTCGTTGGCAGAATTTTTAAATAATAGACAGGACACATAAATATGACATGCAGAAGGGAAGGTGGAACTCGCTTAAAAACAAACTTTTAATCATAATTACTTAAAATGTAAGTGGGTGTAAACGGGAAGTTCCACAAGAGCAATAAAATGGATAAAAAGGACTCTAACAGCCGTAAGGAGCGAATTAAGTGTTCCTTCTGTCTGCACAGGCTAGGCTGATGTATTTTTAAGTATACAGCCTCCAGAACACATAGATGATAGGCTGAGCGGGCGCCGTGCAGAACAGAAAACCATGCATCCTCATATCAAGAGGCAGTCATGATTGTCAAGTAGATGACCGATGGCTGAGTCGTGAACAGCTTGAATGATTCTTAAAGGTTGTCTTGGACTACCTGAATGTACATTTGCGGGGACGTGCTGCGCTACGCGTAATTTCAACCTCAGATTGGTCCGTTCTATGGAAACTGCATCGCAACGACATTTGAACTTGTATACAACTGAATTTTTACGAAAACAAGACAACCTATCTTTACTAAAAGAAGAAAACGCAGATCGAGTCTGAAACACAGCACGCGACTTAACTGAAGAATAACAAGGCGAAATTTGTCAGTTATTAACTGACATTTTCTACCAAGCTTTAAAACGCTTGATTTTTTAAGCAATCACACGTTTAATAACACTAATGATATATATATATATATATATATATATATATATATATATATATATATATATATATATATTCAGAAATTATAACATGAATATGTTATAAGATCACTAAAAAAAGTAGCTATTTTGTTTTGACACTTCTTGTGTCTTATCAGCTGATGATGTTTATTTCAAGTTCAAGGGTTTTAAAACGTTAAAAACAAGCAAAACCTCTTTAATCAGAGAGGCATTATTGTATGTAGAATGTGGACCAATCAAAATCAAAATAAAGCAACTTGTGGGATTATTTATTCTTTACAATTTAACCGCTTACGAGGATATGGATAAGGATAGTATAGGTCTGTATAGAGATGATGGTTTACTGATTGTTAGAGATTCCACTAGAAATAGGGTAGATCGTATTAGGAAGATAATACACAGGGAATTAAAGAGTTTAGGCCTTAGGGTAGAAATAACCACCAACATTAAATAAGTTGACTTTTTAGATGTTGCTCTGGACCTTGACAATAATTCTTTCCAACCTTATATGATGGCTAACTCCAACCCAATGTACATAAATCCTAATTCTAACCATCCCTCTTCAGTCATTAAACATATACCATTTTTTATTGAATCTATACTCAGCAGCAACTCATCTAGTAAAGTAGTTTTTGATCAGCTTAGCAATTTTTATAATTCTGCTCTTAGAAATAGCAGCTATAAGGCTACTGATATCAAATTTAGAAACCCTACTGACAATAACAGCAAGAAGAAAAGATCTAGAAAAATAATCTGGTTTACTCCTCCTTACAATATGATGGTTAAAACTAACATAAATTCTTAAACCTAATCAGCAAACTCTTTTCCAAAACTAATCCTCTTAGTAAAATATTCAATAATAATACACTCAAGCTAAGCGATAGCTGCACGGATAATCTAGAAAAAATAATTAAAAAACATAACAACAAAGTACTCAACAAGTATTATGATACAAAAACATGGTAAAAACATTGGTAAATTACACTGCTCAAATAGATCGCACGAAGGACAAAGGAACTAATACCAGCGGATGTAATTGTAGAAATCCTAAAGATTGCTCTTTGCATAATAATTGTCTAGTTAGCTCCATAGTTTATCTTTGTACCGTCTCCGCAATTGAAAATCCAAAAACTATAAAGGTTTATATTGGTTCTACTGAAAGCCCCGTTTAAAACTCGCTGGTATCAGCACTCATTGTCTTTCAACAATAGTTCTTATAAATACAGCAATTCATTATCCAAATATTATTGGTCTTTAAAGGAAAAAGACAAAAGATCCAATGTTAAATGGAAAATACTTAAAAGGCCCGAACTTGTAACTCCCTCCGTGCACCTTCCTACCTCTGTCTTAACGAAAAATTAGAAATTATCAAATTTAGGGCAACGTTAAACTGTTTAACCAGAGAAATGAGCTCATTGTAAACATAGTTCAGCATTTACATTGAGATCCGATTTGTTAACTGCCTTTTTGATGGATATTTTGTTCGGGTTGAGCGTTCTAGTTGATCCTTACTGGGTGTGTCATTCGCCATATATTATCATACTGATATTTGCCGGGCGTTTAACCCGACATTGGTCAGCGAGTTGAAATGTTGTGGGGTGTTCTACTCGACATCGGCTTTTGGGGGGTATGGGGAATTATAAATAGTTCGGAAACAGTGTGGGACTTGGGCCTTGAGAATCATGGTTATTAGGTTGGCGGTCGGTGTTGGGTTGGGTGCTTGCCGAGTGTTATTATGTTGATATGTGCCGGATTGTGTACCTGGGGGAATTAGTTGGAGCGTCCAAGTCGGATGAAGGTACCCATCATATATAGGCAAATTAATGTCTAAGTATTAGTGTATGTATATATATATTTAGGTGTACATCTGTTCTTTTGTACTAGTAGACATATTGATATTTCCTTTACTTGCTGATATATGCATTTACTTGTATGTGTTTGTGTGTCTTATATGTATGTATGCGTGCTCTTGTATGTGTATATGTATATATATATGTGTGCATGTATATATATAGATGTATATATATATATATGTGTGTGTGTATAACTACCTTTTCTTCCTTTACCGTTCCCCTCCTCTCCCGATTGCTCTCTTCTATACAGCATTTCCACCAATATAGATAAGGCTACTTCCTCTCACCCCTTTGCTCACATATTTGCATTCGGAGATCTTAACGCCCATCATGCTAAGTGGCTTAAAGACTCTGTTAATGATTCAGCTGGCATCCATGCCATGAACTTTGCCATTTCCCAATCCCTTACGCAAGTACTTGACTTCCCCACACGCTTTCCCAGCAGTCCCTCTGGACACGCCTTTCTACTAGATATATGCTTTATCTCCGCACCTGACTCCTACCAAGTTTCGCAGCTTTGCCCGCTCGGAAACTCCAACCATCCTTCTCTTAATGTTTCTCTCCACTCTCACTCCCCCAGGAGCCTCCAGTCTATAGGATCTCCTACTGCCACAAAAGATCTGACTGGGTCGCCTTTCGCGATTTCCTATGCGACGTCCCTTGGGGGAATAGGTTCGATCTCCCAGCTGATGAGTGTGTCTCTGAGATTTTGTCATGGGTGAAAGCTGGGATGGATGTCTTCATATCTACCAGGAAGTTTCGTCTCAAACCTCATTCCTCCCCTTGGTTCTCTGCTGCCTGTTTATCCGCCATTGCCCTCAGGAACCACAACTTCAGACTATTTCAGAGACAGTCATCTGACCAAAATAGGCGCCTATTCACGTCTGCTCATAATGAGTGCAAGAGAATCCTGAATGACGCCAAGCGGTTCTTTGCTGAGAGAATGAGACAACGCATAGCTGACCGCAAGTTCGGCTCCAAGGACTATTGGTGGTTATGTAAATGGGTGCTGAACAATACCAAATCCTCTATCCTTCCCTTAATCAATGAATTTGAGGTCCTAACATTATCAGCGGACAAGGCCGATTGCTTTGCTCACAGATTCTCATCCAATTTCACATTTGACTCATCTGGAGTAACCTCACCCGACTTCCCTATTATAACTGAGGCTAAACTGTTACGATGTATACATTACCCCATCAGTAATATCTCGAGTAATATCAAAACTTGACCCCATAAGGCGAGCGGTGGTGATGGAATCTCTGTGATTGTTCTCAAGAAATGTGCCCCTGAACTCTCTTCTGTCCTCTCTAAACTGTATAACTACTGCCTTTCTGCCTCTTGTTTTCCTGCATGCTGGAAGTGCTCTTCTGTTGGCCATGTCTTAAAGAATTCTGGTGAACTCTCAGACCCATCCAACTATCGCCCTATCAGCATTCTGCCAATTTTCGAGAAAATGTTCAAGGCCATCATTAATGCTGAAATATTTCAACATCTTACTGTACATAAGCTCTTCTCTGACAGGCAGTATGGCTTCCGCTTTGCCAGGTCCACGGCCGACATGCTGACGACCATTACAGAGTACATGCTCCAGGCCCTTGAGGAGTCCGGGGAAGATCGTACTGTTGCTCTGAACATCTCCAAGGCTTTTGACAGGGTTTGGCACGCTGGCCTTCTATGCAAGCTATGGGGCTATTGTATTACAGGACGCTTGCTTGATCGGATTCAATCTTTTCTAAATAACCGCATAATGAAGGTCGTCTTGAATGAGCATGCCTCCACATCCTAGTGTACAAACGCTGGTGTTCCTCAGGGCTCTATTCTAGGCACGACGCTCTTCCTTATTTTCATAAATGATCTCCCAGACCAGATCAAGTGCCAAGTAGCCATCTACGCAGATGACACCACAATTTACTCCCGCATCAGTAAGAAACCCGGCGTGGCGGACAAACATAATCTCGCGGCTGATCTTGAGAGGGATCTACATTCTGTGAATTTGGGTAAGAAGTGGCTGGTAAATTTCAATGCGTCTAAGACCAAGCTGCTGTCTGTCAATCAACACTGGCAACCTCTCCTGCTTCCCATAAGCATGGACCAAGCTAGCCTCCCTGATAGCAATACATTGCGCCTCCTCGGCCTTACCCTCTCTTCCAATCTCAAGTGGAATCACTACATTGAGTCAATAGCTAAATCCACTGCTAGGAAGGTTGGGTCACTGTGTCTGGCCAGGATGTTTTCCCCACCTGAATCCATCCTGCATATATACAAATCAACCATTCGTCAGTGCATGGACTACTGCTGCCATATATGGTCAGGCCCCCCTACTATTATCTCCGTGTTCTTGACAGACTCCAAATGAGAATCAGAGACTTGACGGCTCGACTCCAGCCACTTCCCCACCGATGAGGTGTGGGTTCCCTTTGTCTGTTCTATAAATACTTTCATGGCTTCTGCTCCAACGAACTTAAGTCACTGGTGCCTCTGCAACAGGTGTGCAACCAGACTGGCATCTTGGTCTCACCCATTCACGGTAGGGTCAACCAAACGCAGACGACTATTCTACTCCTCCAGCTTGTCTTGCACTTCCCGCCCGTGGAACTCGCTTCCTTATTCTTGCTTTCCTGACGGCTACAA
>JBBBDQ010002281.1:577500-602500 GCA_037127315.1 Ascarosepion bandense
TTTTGACAAAGCTGAAATATAATCTTCCAATAAAGTATCATATATTGTAGCATTATATCCTTCTAACATTATTTGTTTGTACTGCATTTTACTGTTGTTTGCCCAATATAAGGCCTAAGAGTCACTTAATGTAGAATTTCTAAATGAGGCTGTTGAAAGTAGATAACAATTGATCTGAGGCATGAAAAGGTTAAGATGAGGACTAGATTCCAAAAATAAGGTTTCTTTGGAAGAAGGTGTCCAAATTGTTACAAAGGAAATGAGAACGAATAAATTTCTATATTGTATACGGTCATGGTGTGTCTTAGGTGTAAAAATATCGAACTAAGGACTGTAACACGTTAGAATATTTTCGATGAATATAGAAATATATTCAAGATGCTTGCGATGTTTCAAATTAGGAAAGGAGGTGGTAAGTTAGGCAATTATTCAGCATCACCCAAAAGGCTATGTAGACGATTTTGAATACTACCAAAGTTGGAAAATGAGGATTGAGAGCAATAATTATTGAATCCATTGCTAGGTCAGTTGCTAAAATAATTGGTTCTCTTTGTCATGCAGGACAATTTTTCTCTCCAGACGCTATCATACATATCTATACATCTACCATTAAAACATGCTTAGAATATTGCTGCTACATATGGTCTGGTGGCCCTGATATTTACCTTGATCTCCTAGATATTATCAAATGAAGAATCAACAATATTATAGGTCTTGATCTAGAACGCTTAAATTCATATAGTCGGGACACCACGAGAAAAAAGCTCGTTAGAGTAGTTGCTATGTAGAATATTTGTAGAAACGACGTCACGTCAGTGAGAAAGTGACCGAAGTCGAGATTTCAGAACAGGATTATATTACTGATATAATATTCTTTGGATTTTGTCAAGAATCTCGAGACGAATTGCAGGAGCACCGGGCCATATATGGCAGCAGTATTCAATGCAAAGATGAATGTATACGTATCATCTACATATTTATTTGTAATTACCCTAATATATACGACTCACTACTAGATCTTTGCTTTACTTCCATCCCTGACTCTTGCAATGTCAAGAAACTCTGCCTCCTCGGAAACTCTGACCATTGGGTGGTTTCCGTTAATATCTCCTTCCACTCCTTCTACATCCAAAAACCGTAGACTAACAGAATATCTTACTGCTACCAAAAAGCCGATTGGGACTCAATCCTCGATTTCCTGTGTGACGTCCCTTGGAACAAAGTCTTTAGTCTTCCCGTTGAAGACTGTGCGGCTAAGGTCTCTTCTTGTGTTAAGACTGGCATCGAAGCTTTTATCCTAACCAGGAAGTTGAGACTTGAGACTTAAATCTTACTCGTCCCCGTGGTTCTCCTCCGCTTGCTCGGCCGCCACCGCCCATCGAAATCATCGTAGTCACGCATCGGACCATAACAGGCGCCTCTTTGTTTCTGCTCGCAATGAGTGCAAGAAAATACTTAAAGAAGCCAAGCTGCTATTTGCAGCCAGCATGAAGCAGAGTATAGAATCCCGTAAGTTCGGTTCCAAAGACTACTAGAGACTCCGTAAGAGTGTACTGAACAATAGCAAACCCTCAATCTCCCTCTAATCAAAGAATTTGAGGTCCTTACTTCTACAGCAGACAAGGCTGTGTGCTTCGTTTGCAGATTCTCCACCAACCTGACACTAGACTCTTCTGGAGTATCTGTACACGACTTCCCATCCCGAAATGAGGCCCAACTGAATGACATTCACATTATCCCCTCGTGGGTCTCTAACATAATTTCAAAGCTTGACCACCATAAAGCGAACGGCGGCGAAGGAATCCCTATCATTTTCCTGAAGAAATGATCCCCTGAACTCTCCTCTGTTCTCTCCAAACTCTATAACTACTGCCTCTTTGCTTCTTGCTTTCCTGCCTGCTGGAAGTCCTTTTCCGTAGTTCTAATATATAAAAACACTGGTGAACCCTCTGATCCCTCTAATTATCGCCCTATCAGCCTCCTACCGATTTTTGGCAAAGTATTCGAAGCCATCATCAACGACGAGGTGGTTCAACATTTCACAACCCACAGACTATTCTCTGACAAACAGTATGTTTTACGCTTCACCAGGTCTACTGCTGATATGCTCACGAACATCACTGAATATATACACCAGGCTCTCGACAAGAACGGCGAAGCCCGAACTGTTGTCCTAGATATCTCCAAAGCGTTTGACAGAGTCTGGCATGCTGGCCTTCTACGCAAGCTACGAGGTTATGGTATAACTGGACAATTGCTTGACCTTATCCAGTCATTCCTTTCAAATCGCACAATGAAGGTAGTATTGAACAGATATGCCTCCCAATGCTATCATACGAACGCGGATGTCCCTTAATGCTCTATTCTAGGTCTTATGCTTTTCCTTATCTACATTAACAATCTCCCAGATGTAATAAGATCCCAAGTAGGCATATACGCTAACAACACTACAGTTTACTCTCGCATAGGTGAAAAATCTGCTGAAGCTGACAAAGCAAACCTCGCTGCCGAGCTTGAAAAGGACCTACGATACGTGGTGGACTAGGGTAAGAAATGGTTCGTGAATTTTAATGCTTCCAAAACGAGGCTGCTATCTATTAACCATCACAGACAATCGCTCCTACCCCACACTAGCATGGATCAGGCTAGTCTCCCTGAAAGCAAAACAGTGCGGCTCCTAGGCTTAACTCTCACAATATACCTTAAGTGGAATGACTATGCAGAATTCATAGCTAAATTCATAGCTGCTAAGAAAGTCGGTTCTCTCTGTAGAGTCTGGAAGTTTTTCCGCCTGAAAAAATCCTGCCCATATATAAATCTACCATCCGCCCGTGTATTGAATACTGCTGCCATATCTGTTCGGGTACTCCTGCTATCCACCTAGGTATCCTTGACCAAATCAAACGAACAATATGTAATGTGAGAGATCCCGACTTGGCATCTCGGATACAGTCACTTTCTCACTGGCGCAGTGTGGCTTCCCTGTGTCTCTTCTACAAATACTTTCACGACTTCTGCTCCAATGAATTTATCTCACTGGTACCCCCTATATATAAATTTACTCGAGGAACAAGATCAGCAACTAGGTCCCATTCTTTTACTGTGAAACCAACAAATTGTAAACGCAAATTCTACTCCAACAGTTTCTTTTCTCGCACTTCCCGCCTGTGGAATTCCCTTCCATTTACTTGCTTTCCCAACAGCTATAATCTCCAAGAATTTAAATGTAAAGTCAATAGTCATCTCCTATCTCACTAACCTGTATCCTCTCTCTCATACTTCTTTCTCCGTCCACTCTACTCTCATCCGTATTCTCATCCTTCTCTTACTCACTTCCTGACACTCCCTATAACCAGTCATTTGTTCTCATAATGTAACCCCCTGCAAAACAGTGGCAATAAAATGCTATGATTATAAAAAAAATTGTATTATTTACATATTTGTTTACTAATGAACTGAGAATGTTCAAGTATAAGGTTCTACCTCTTGAGATGCAAAAGTGTAAGCCTAAACTAATTCCTGCAAATATCCATCGTTTCCGAATTGTGTACTTAATCCGTTACAATACTTAATCGTTTTTTATCATTATATATTTACTTATTGCAGTAATTAATGCAGTTGTTAATTAATTACAGTTCTTATCACAATATTTCGCTCGGTGTACATTCCGGCATTTCCCGAGTGTTTTTTTTTTTTAATAAAACGTTTAAACATTCTAAGAATTATATGTTAAAACATTGTAAAATATCAGAGCTACAATAAAAAAAAATGGTATTTTTCTAAGATTGGGAATGGACAAGACAGGAATCAAAACTGAAAATAATACGATTTTTCCGCGTTATTAAAATATTTCATTTATTTTAGAGCCTATTTATAAACTGTAACTATGTATTGCGGAATTCGCTTGGTATATACTAATTAGTTTTTAATATTTTAATAATTAATTTTCGTCTCAAATGTATCAGCTCCATTAATCTATATTAAATCCCTCTAATTATACAATTAACCAAGATGTGGTTTTTATTTACAGCCGCTAAAAAATTATTTACGCTTCCTCTTTTATAGACATTATCCCCCCACTTGCAACTTTTCGCAACACTGTAGCATGCCAAGGTAAGACGCCACATGATGCATGGTACTGGCTGCAAGTGGCTTAATGCGCTAGTATTTCTATTTAACTGAGTCCCAAAATGACATCTGCTTTAAATAATCAAGGAGCAACTCAGCTTGACTAATCAAAACTTATTAAATTCTTATAATCTTGCTTTTTATCAAAGTATGATATTTAAAAATCCGTTAAGTGTAAAATTTTATAGCTTCATTTTTCTTTTTTGGCTCACAGATCTTTTTGACATTTCCCGCTGCTTAATTTCTAATTAATTAGGAGTTGCTTCAGTGGCTCAACGGTAGGACATTGACCTGGGTAATGTACAGTTTAAGGCTACGGTTTAATGTCCTCTCTATTGAGTCCCTTATCTGAATGGCGGAGCGGAGAGATATCAAGAGTTAAAATGTTGTAGGCGACAAAGTATAGGGGCAAGTGGAATTTCATGATTACCAACGTCCTGAAGGGACACGGCACATAAAGAAGATTTATAATAACTAGCACGATAATAAATCAGCCTCTCGCTATACTATGGCTAATTCTATTGGAAATATTCAACGAGCTATATTCCTTGGTCATACCTATACTGACCTCTTCAATTAGGACCCTTTATGTCATATATAAGAGGAAGAATCATTTTCATTAATTCTTCTTTCCTTAGAAAAAATAAGTTCCACGAGGAATGATTCTTCTGCAGAAAGTCTCCTTTGCCGAACAGACTATAATATTAACCTCTTCAAGTCTAGCGTTAACGGTTATCTACATAACCACCTAAACGGCAACTCTTGCCTTCTCTTTCGCTCATGTGACACCATACAGTAATCCTCAAAGAGCTTGTATTGGGTAAATATTTGTATAGGAAATAAATGCCTGGTGGATGTATTAAATTCTAATTAATAAACTGTTGACATAGACCAGAAGCAATATTGCAATTCTATCATTACACTAATTGAAGTAGATAGACTAAACTATCGCCCGGTTCACACTCCACCCACATCTATTGAACAGGGGAAGAGGCTCATCCCTTGTTTCCTGTTTAGGATGCGGTTTCCGGTTTTCTCTTTTCCAATCTTTTCACTCTCTTTTATTTTTTTTTTTAAATTGGAGTAGATAGACTAAACTATCGCCCTTACGTAGCCGCCTGCGCATCAGTGGCGTTAACGCCTTGCTTGGGGTGATATGATTAAAAAAAAAATATGATATGATATGATATGATTAAAAAAAAAAGGCTATTTCTACAACAAATAATCTGTTATAATGGAACATCCTGCTATCCCCGAGAATAGAATGCTCTACTTTATAAAAGACGGGAACGAGCGGTACGATGAAAAAAGCTCTTAGGCATTCGCCTGACTGCTCTATGACACTGTCAGCTCTCTGCTTCCGAGCAGAGAGCACAAACCCAGTCGTGGTTCCGCCGAAGGGTAGAATCACGACTGGGGAAAAATAGACAGAGATTTTTTGGCCCGGCTATATGGCCGGGAATACCCACTATAAAATGACCATGTGTCACATCCGGCCTTGCGTGGGAAGGCTAGTAAATACAAAAAGCTCTCAGGCATTCGCCTGACGGCTCTATGACACTGTCAGCTCTCTACTTCCGAGCAGAGAGCACAAACCCAGTCGTGGTTCCGCCGAAGGGTAGAACCACGACTCGGTAAAAATAGACAGACATATATTTGGCCCGGCTATATGGCCGGGAATACCCACATTAAAATGACCATGTGTCACATCCGGCCTTGCGCGGGAAGGCTAGTAAATACTAAAGCTCTTAGGCATTCGCCTGACTGCTCTATGACACTGTCAGCTCTCTGCTTCCGAGCAGAGAGCACAAACCCAGTCGTGGTTCCGCCGAAGGGTAGAATCACGACTGGGGAAAAATAGACAGAGATTTTTTGGCCCGGCTATATGGCCGGGAATACCCACTATAAAATGACCATGTGTCACATCCGGCCTTGCGTGGGAAGGCTAGTAAATACAAAAAGCTCTCAGGCATTCGCCTGACGGCTCTATGACACTGTCAGCTCTCTGCTTCCGAGCAGAGAGCACAAACCCAGTCGTGGTTCCGCCGAAGGGTAGAACCACGACTGGGGAAAAATAGACAGATATTTTTTGGCCCGGCTATATGGCCGGGAATACTCACAATAAAATGACCATGTGTCACATCTGGCCTTGCGTGGGAAGGCTAGTAAATACAAAAGCTCTCAGACATTCGCCTGACTGCTCTATGACACTGTCAGCTCTCTGCTTCCGTGCAGAGAGCACAAACCCAGTCGTGGTTCCGCCGAAGGGTAGATCCACGACTGGGGAAAAATAGACAGAGATTTTTTGGCCCGACTATATGGCCGGGAATACCCACAATAAAATGACCATGTGTCACATCTGGCCTTGCGTGGGAAGGCTAATAAATACAAAAAGCTCGCAGGCATTCGCCTGACTGCTCTATGACACTGTCAGCTCTCTTCTCCCGAGCAGAGAGCACAAACCCAGTCGTGGTTCCGCCGAAGGGTAGATCCACGACTGGGGAAAGATAGACAGAGATTTTTTGGCCCGGCTATATGGCCGGGAATGCCCACTATAAAATGACCATGTGTCACATCCGGCCTTGCGTGGGAAGGCTAGTAAATACAAAAAGCTCTTAGGCATTCGCCTGACTGCTCTATGACACTGTCCGCCCTCTGCCTTCGGGTAGAGGGCGCTCTCTGCTTCCGAACAGAGAGCACAAACCCAGTCGTGGTTCCGTCGAAGGGTAGAATCACGACTGGGGAAAAATAGACAGACATTTTTTGGCCCGGCTATATGGCCGGGAATACCCACTATAAAATGACCATGTGTCACATCTGGCCTTGCGTGGGATGGCTAGTAAATACGAAATACGAAAGCTCTTAGGCATTCGCCTGACTGCTCTATGACACTTTAAGCTCTCTGCTTCCGAGCAGAGAGCACAAACACAGTCGTGGTTCCGCCGAAGGGTAGATCCACGACTGGGGAAAGATAGACAGAGATTTTTTGGCCCGGCTATATGGCCGGGAATGCCCACTATAAAATGACCATGTGTCACATCCGGCCTTGCGTGGGAAGGCTAGTAAATACAAAAAGCTCTTAGGCATTCGCCTGACTGCTCTATGACACTGTCAGCACTCTGCCTTCTGGTAGAGGGCGCTCTCTGCTTCCGAGCAGGGAGCACGAACCCAGTTGTGGTTCCACCGAAGGGTAGAACCACGATTGGGGAAAAATAGACAGAGATTTTTTGGCCCGGCTATATGGCCGGGAATACCCACTATAAAATGACCATGTGTCACATCTGGCCTTGCGTGGGGAGGCTAGTAAATACAAAAAGGTCTTAGGCCTGACGTTTCCATGACACTGTCAGTGCTCTGCCTTCGGGTAGAGGGCGCTCTCTGCTTCCGAGCAGAGAGCACAAACCCAGTCGTGGTTCCGCCGAAGGGTAGAACCACGACTGGGGAAAAATAGACAGATTTTTTGGCCCGGCTAAATGGCCGGGAATACCCACGATAAAATGACCATGTGTCACATCTGACCTTGCGTGGGAAGGCTAGTAAATACAAAAAGGTCTTAGGCATTCGGCTGACTGCTCTATAACACTGTCGGCCCTCTGCCTTCGGGTAGATGGCAGTCTCTGCTTCCGAGCAGAGTGCAAAAACCCAGTCGTGGTTCCGCCGAAGGCTAGAAACACGACTGGGAAAAAATAGACAGCCAGCTCGGGATCGATCACATTACAGATTCTCCTTTGGAGCTTGTCGAGAACCCTAAGATTAATAGCAGGGGCGTCCTACCAGATATGACAACATTATTCAATGCATGGATGTAATGAATGCACTAAAGAAAAGAGGAATAACAAACCCTGATAACCCTAGGTTTTTCATCGCAAAATGCTCGATACCTAGGTGAAGATAAGGCGTTGATAAGTACAAAGAGTTTGTCTCTTTAACATAGCAGATTCAGGTCGACTTTGAAGTCTCACGAGCACATCGTTATGATGTTTTTATTCCCAAACAACTCTAGTAAGTGAAAACATTATAACGGTGTTCACATGAAACTTCGATATCGGCATGAATCTTCTCAGTTAAAGAGAAAAATTCTGTTTGAGGGTTTGCATTTTTTATGTCTTAATGTAAGATACTCAATAATAAGCAAACCAATATATGTTGCCGTCGTTTTAGACGGCAGATCGATATCAATATTTTACCGTCATTTTTGACAGCACGGGTCCGCTCGTAATAATATATAAACTTAGAAGTCAGTGAAATTCGTTTATATGGAATATCTGATAATCAAAAAGAAAGAAAAACAAAAATGTAGAAAAATGTTAATAAGATCAGCAGTAAAAACAAGAATAACAAATTTTCACAAAAAACAGGCCGGCAAGAAAAAAAATTGATAAAAGGATAAAAGGATAAAAGGAATAATGTTCTCCTATCTGATATACTAAAAAGCATAAACAATGTTCACAATATAAAAGCAATTTAAGGAAAATATTGAAAAAATATCAAATAAATTCCGAATATCGAATTTTTGAAGTGACTGAGAAAATAAAACAAAAATTGCTGGCTAAAGCCGCTCTAGATTTAAAAATAAAAATAATTGCATGTTCAAAATTTAATAAGGACTTTAATTGGAGTAGATAGACTAAACTATCGCCCGGTTCACACTCCACCCACGTCTATTGAACAGGTGAAGAGGCTCATCCCTTGTTTCCTGTTTAGGATGTGGTTTCCGGTTTTCTCTTTTCCAATCTTTTTACTCTTTTTTTCTTTTCTAATTTGAGTAGATAGACTAAACTATCGCCCGGTTCACACTCCACCCACGTCTATTGAACAGGTGAAGCCGCTCATCCCTTGTTTCCTGTTTAGGATGCGGTTTCCGGCTTTCTCTTTTCCAATCTTTTTACTCTCACGTAGCCTCCTGCGCATCAGTGGCGTTATCGCCTTGCTTGTGGTGATATGATTAAAAAAAAAACAGTAGGAAGAGACAACTGAAGTTCCTGGGACACGCAATGAGGAAGGAGAGCCTGGAGAACCTGATACTGACTGGCCAGATAGAAGGAAAAAGAGACAGAGGAAGACAGCGGATAACATATTTGCAGGGCCTGATCAGGTGGTTGACAGAACGGGGGTTGACAGGAGTAACGGGAGCAAACATACTAGGAGCCACAAGGGATAGGGAGATGTGGAGAACCATGATCGCCTACGTCCTAAAAGGACAGGGCACATAGAAGAAGAAGAAGCAAACAAACTTCCATTTCTACTACTACTAGGGATAGTAGTAAATCTTAACAAAAATCAGATTGGTAAGAAAATTCCTAAATCAAATTTATGTTCTCTGATCTGACGTAGAAAAGGGGGAAAATGATCAGATTATTAAATTAGCAAGGACGGGAAAGATATTGAAAAAATATGAAACTCATTCCGAACATCGAATTTCTAAAGTGACTGAAAAATTAAAACAATAATAATAATTGGAGTAGATAGACTAAATTATCGCCCGGTTCACACTCCACCCACGTCTATTGAACAGGTGAAGGCGCTCATCCCTTGTTCCCTGTTTAGGATGTGGTTTCCGGTTTTCTCTTTTCCAATCTTTTTACTCTTTTTTTCTTTTCTAATTTGAGTAGATAGACTAAACTATCGCCCGGTTCACACTCCACCCACGTCTATTGAACAGGTGAAGAGGCTCATCCCTTGTTACCTGTTTAGGATGTAGTTTCCGATTTTCTCTTTTCCAATCTTTTTACTCTTTTTTTCTTTTCTAATTTGAGTAGATAGACTAAACTATCGCGCGGTTCACACTCCACCCACGTCTATTGAACAGGTGAAGAGGCTCATCCCTTGTTACCTGTTTAGGATGTGGTTTCCGGTTTTCTCTTTTCCAATCTTTTTACTCTTACGTAGCCCCCTGTGCATCAGTAGCGTCACTGCCTTGCTTGGAGTGATATGATTAAAAAAAAAAGTTTAACGTTGTATGTATGCAAATTTTCAAAGATAAATGCAAGTTTCAAAATAACAGAAAAAATTGTACAGTCAAATTAGAAAGAGTACAACTGAGGTTGAAAAAAACCTATTGAGCAAGGGTTTATAATCCTTGCTCAGTAAGAAATCGTAAGTACGTTCATTTGGAATAGAGGTATTTTGAATTGCCATAAAACAGGTTATAGATCTGTAGTTCTTAGAGATTTTTGTTTCATTATTTTTAGGAGTAAAAATGTAATACTATTCATCAATCTCCCTGTGGTCATTTGTTAGTTTCTATGTGAACTTGAGAAGGCATTAAATCAAAAGTCTAGAAATTTACATTTTCCAAGCGATTTCTATTTACTGGACATTTTCAATGCATAATACATATTTCATGCATAATGCATATTTGACGTCTTCACCACTGATCTCTTTCCAGTTTTACTGTTCTATTATAGTCAGTGTCTTTTTTATGATTATCCATGGCAATTCACCGCTATGTTTTTTTCTCATCTGCCCAGATTTTCATCCCTTTTTTAAAAATAAGTAGATATTGTGCAAAAAGCGATTTATTTATCAGGAGTAATCAATGAATCTTAAATGCCTTCGAAAGTCTAAAAATCCAAAGCAAACGCATTAATTAAGCGGTTCATTGGCCTCGATTTTAGGTGTGATTTCTTTGTTTCCGTTTTACTGAATCTCAATACAATATTTCAAGACATTTGTTTGGTTTCATCTCACTATTAACACTTTCTAAAAAGTGCCTTGATTTTTTACTGCACGAATACACTAGTAATTATCTAAACTTATTTATAAATGGAACTGTGTGTGTGTGTGTGTGTCCGTTACCTATAGATTCCGAAACGGCTGAACCGATTTTCTTGAAAATTTACACAGTTGTACTATAAGCGTCTGCGTGTATTCTTAGCTAGTTTTTGTGTCGAGGTACCGCCGATAAATATCGAAAATCGATAATCGAAAAAATCGGGTTATAGAAGGAGTGGTCCGATTTTAATACACTCATAGACAAGGACATAAGAAACGATATTCAGTAGTTTCAAGGTTGCAGTTCTTACAATAGTTCAGAAAATCGATAATGTATATGTATAAAAGGCAAGATGTTTGTGTGTGTGTCTATTTATCTGCCTGTATGTCTGTATTTTTTCAGCCTTTTTATTTTAGTTTTTGCTTCGGGTTCGGCTCTAAGTAGGTAAAATTGTAGTTCTTAGTCTCAGTCATGATACCATTTACTCAGAGGACTTATTTAGCCTTCAAAATTCAGTTTACGACGAAACAAACTTATTTGATATCAATACTAGGAAATCAAAAGTTGTCTTACATTCATTCATTTTTCTTTCAGTCTACAGTTTCGCTTTAACTGGAAACAACTATTGCTTTTTAGTCTTTCGTGCCAATGTCCAAAGAGTCTGAGCTCCAGGACCATGGATTAGTTTTAAAGCTTTCATTACACCCGAGCAACGCCGGGCTATACTGCTAGTAGTAATAATAAATGTTCTAATATCAGGCATGACTCATGGCTTCTGTTATTAATTGATTAGACATGTTAACATTTCCATGTTTTGTTTTAGTAAATTCTGATGGTCTACAGTAAATATTATGTTCAGTTACACAGAATTGCTCGTCAGTTACCTGATTTTAAACATTTGGATATGTCCCCTGGAAGTTGAGACGCTGTTCATCTCTGACATTAAGTTCTATGATAAGTATATTGCGCTTTGTATATATTAACTCAAGCAATTTTATTTTAATTTTGTTATTTCTTTTTCGGAGGGTGATTAAAACCTACAATGTAAGTTTTTAGATGATCATTTGATTAATTATTAAAAATAAATAAATAATTTAAATAATTAAATTATTTATTTAAATAAATAATACATCATAAAGAACGTTAAAATATGATGTCCATGATTTAACCGATCATTTTATCGTTGAGTTAATCATCAATTGTACATCATTTTGCAATTTCAGGATCTTTTTACAATGATAGTATCCCATATTAAAACCCAAGAACTAAATAAAGTATTTATTTTACATAGCAAACATTTAACATCTATCTATCTCCCGGAGGGTTCTGGGTATGACAATAAACTGCATCCAGCTGGAAGGCCTCTTATTGGGAGGTTGTGAGGAGAATGGAACCACCTCTTAATTGCTGTTGCTTCCAGGTCCCTGACCCGGTCCCAGCTATGGGAAAATAGTTTATCCACAAAATGGGATCAAAACACGATGAAAGTATGAAAAATAGACTTTTATAGAAAATTATACATTTTTTAATTAAAAATATTACCAACAATACATTTTTGAAAAAAACATTATTACCATAACACATTTTTGAATGAAAACAATTATTGCCATAATACATTTTTGAATACAAAAGTATAAGAAATCTTCAGTTTTCTAAATTAAAATAATGATTATAGTGGTAATAATAATAATAATTTTTTATCAAAGTCTGTCTAAATCAACCTTTTCACTATAATTGAACATAATGAAAATCTTAAATCCCTACATTTTTAGCAATAAATAACCCACAGAGGTGTTGATATGCCGTTCAACGAAGCTCAAACTCTATAACCCGGAGAAGAGGTATTGTAACTATTTACATTGTTCGGAATGTTGTCCTCAACTTTGTTGTCACATTTACAACGTTTCAGCCAATGTAAGCTCTGGCCTTCTTCAAGTAATATTTGTTAGAATTTTGAACCGGACCCCTTTTTAGCTTATCAAAGACACATGGCCAGTGAATAAAAGTGTTGGTTGATTGATTATGATCACCGGCCCCAACGAAGAAAATGAAAACATATCAAGGCGCCTTAACTAAAACTGAGATATCTAGATAATACAGGGTTCATGAAATTAGTGCAATCTGCTCCTGTAGACAAAATAAAGTGTTCGGTTTGAAATTTCAATAAATATCACCTGAAGAATGCCGGAGCATGTAAATAGCGCAAAAAGCAAATATTTATTTGTAAAATTATTAATTTGGTCAGTGAAATTCATCCAGTGATAAATCATGGATCACATAGATCAAATATTATACATTTAATTTCCCCCTCAAATTTCCGTAGTGTATTACAATTTTGTTATGTAATTTGGAAGTACCAAATAAGAGAGTGTCTCACCGATTTTTTCGTTTCCGACATGCAAACGATGACACTCAAATATTTGCTCTCACACATGCCAGAATTTAACTTCAATTCAACCATGAAATTAAACTTAATTTTTATTTTAATTTCACAAAATTTGCAGACGACATCTAAATCCACACGCACGCATGCATACACACACATACACGTATGTATAAATTTAAATAGCTATTTATTAGGCATAACTTAGATATGGTACTGGGCCAAAATTAAGGAACCGCCAGTGAGAATTGAACTCACATCTTCTTCTTCTTCTTCTTCTTCTTCTTCTATGTGCCTTGTCCTTTCAGGACGTAGGCGATCATGGCCTTCCACGTCTCCCTATCGCTGGTTGCTCTTAGCACGCTTTCTCCTGTAACATCTTTCAGCCCCCGTTCTGTCATCCACCTGCTCAAGCCCTTCAAATATGTTATCCGTTGCTTTCCCCAGTCTCTTTTTCCTTCTATCGGGCCTGTTAGTATCAGGTCCACGATATCCTCAGCATCTTACTGTAGAATCACATTTCAGCTGCTTCAAGTTTTATTTCATCCTTGTTCATAGTGTCTAACATTCACTGCCATACTGAAGAACTGACATCACATAGCAATCTAGTACTCACTTTTTTGTTTCTAGTGAAAGTTTCCTGTGTCTTAATACTTTACTCAGCTTCTGGAACGTGTCCTTCGCCATGCCAATTTGCCTTTGGATCTATGTGTCGCACTTTCCGTCTTCGGTTAGAACACTTCCCAGATATTTAAATTTTTGTACCTGCTTGATTTTAATATCTCCCACCTGTATTTAGCATTTTGGGTGTCTCTTTTTGCTGATGACCATGCATTCGGTTTTCTTGCAGTTTATTTGTTGTTCGTTTTTGTCACTCTCTTCAGCTACATTGTAGTTTCCTTTCCGTGTCTGAAATCAACACTGTGTCGTCTGCGTATTTTATGTTGTTCAAACTGTGGCCTCCGATGACAAATCCTGGCATAACATCAAGTGTCCTCAAAATATTCTCGCTTTACAAGTTAAATAGATCCGATGAAAATACCCATCCCTGTTTTACGCCCCTTTCTATCTTTGTATATCTGCTGAATTCGGAATCTTTTCGTATGCAGCCAGTTTGCTGCCAGTAAAGATTCTTAATTATCCTAATGTCTTTCCCAAATATGTCGAAGCTGCTGAGCATCTCCATCAGTTTTTTGTGGTATATTTTGTCGAACGCCTTCGCATAATCGATAAAGCACAGGTATGTCCTTCTTCATTTGTACTGACCTTTCAGAGAGCATCCTAATAATAATTATGGCGTTCCTTCTTCCGGTGTCTTTGACGAACCCGCACTGTTCTTATCCTATCTCTGGCTAGATTCTGCTTTTTGCTCTATTCATCAGTATTTGGACGATCAGTTTTGTAATATGACTCATTAAGCTGTAAGTTTAAAGTAGTTCACACTCTTTTGCACCTGGCATCTTAGGCAGTGTTATTAAAATAGACTTACATAGGCTGTCTGGTATTATACCACTATTTTTATTTTTATTTTTTTATCATATCACCCCGAGCAAGGCGGTAACGCCACTGATGTGCAGGGGGCTACATAGGAGTGAAAAGATTGAAAAAGAGAAAGCCGGAAACCTCATCCTAAACAGGAAACAAGGGATAAGGGTGGAGTGTGAGCCGGTCGATAGTTTAGTCTATCTACTCCAATTGAAAAAAAAAAGAAAAGTGAGAAGATTGGAAAAGAGAAAACCGGAAACCACATCCTAAACAGGAAACAAGGGATGAGACTCTTCACCTGTTCAATAGATGTGGGTGGAGTGTGAACCGGGCGATAGTTTAGTCTATCTTATAAATTTCATTTATTATTTCCGTAATTTTCTCTATGCCGAATTCTTCCAGGGCTATCAGCAGCTCTATTACAATGCCGTCTGGACCAGCTGCGTTGTTTCTATTCAGTTTGGACATTGCAGCTTCCACTTCGGACTTGAATATTTCCGGTCCGTCCTCATCTTTGTGTATTATTGGTTGCTCTCTCTCGTCCTGAAAAAGATCTTTTATGTATTCTTTTCATTGCTGGAATATTTCCTTTTTCTCCAGTATTATCGTTTCATTTTTGGCTTTCATACATCCTGTTGAGTAGCAGGTTTTTGTCCTGTCAGTTTCCTTATCTCTTTATGCATGTCTGCTTTATTAGTCCTACTCAGTTTCTCTACCTCTGCGCATTTGTCGTTGAACCATTCCTCTTTTGCCTGTCTGTATTTTTTTCTTATTTCCTTGAGCAGTTTCCTGTATTCTCTTCCATGTCTTGGCATCATTTTCCGTTTCCTTTGCATCATGTCAAGAATCTCTTCAGTCATCCAGTCGTTTTTTTCCTGCGTCTGATTTCCTTTTGGGGCAACGTTTTTTGCTGATGACACCATCGCTTCCTTTAGGGAGTCCCATTTTGAATGTCCTTGTCTAATTTGTTCTTCGTATTTGTTTTTCACGCTGTAAGTGTATTTTCTCTACAGGTTGGGGTCATTCACGAGCGTGTTTTATTTCAGTCTTGGTGCCATGCTAGGCTTCTTCATTCTCCGAACATTGAGACGGAACAAGTTTACTAATCATCATAGTAGAAGTATAGATATTTATTATTCTAGTTTAATACAATAAGTGTGACACATGGCCAAAGTTGGGTGGGTTGAGGCTGGTTGACAATGACTATCCTATACCTAGCTAATCACACTCATGATCCAATCATTCATTACAATTTCTTGATTCCCCACAAAAACTCGTCCTACATATACCATAATACAACATATCATCAGGGGGAACTAGAAAAGGGGAACAAAAGCCATGACATAAATATCTTATTTATATTATACTAGCAGTATAGCCCGGCGTTGCTCGGGTGTAATGAAAGCCTTAAAACTAATTCATGGTCCTGGAGCTCAGACTCAGCCTAAAGAATATTTGTTTGAAGTTTGGTGAGAATCGGATAAAAATTGTGGATTTGTATAAAGGACATACAGACAGATAAACAGACACACACACAAACATCTTGCCTTTTATATATATATATATATATATATATATATATATATATATATTATCGATTTTCTGCACTATTGTAAGAACTGCAACCTTGAAACTTCTGAATATCGTTTCTCATGTCTTTGTCTACGAGTGTGTCAAATTTGATTAAAATCAGACCACTCTTTCTATAACCCAATTTTTTCGATTATCGATTTTCGATATTTATCGGGGGTACCTCGACTCAAGACCTAGCTGAGAACACTCGCAGACGCTTGTAGTACAGCTATGTAAATTTTCAAGAAAATCGGTTCAACCGTTTCGGAGTCTATAGGTAACGGACACACACAAACACAGACAAATTTCTATTTATAAATAAGTTTAGATATTACAAAAATATATTTAAGAGTTTAATGATATGAAAAAGGAGAGTTGGAGGGAATGAATAACCCAAAAACAAACTATAATATAAAAAATAACCCGTCCGTTCCAAAAAAAATCAGAGTCGCCGCTTTATTCCGCCAAATGGCGAAATGAAGTCGCACACTCGGTAAGGGTGAGAAAAAATAAATAATGGAATGGGAAATCAAAGACTGACCCAATCATGATGAAAAGTTGGACCAAAAACAAACTGGGGAGGTTGGGAATCACATTAACTAGGCACACAAAAGAAGACTAACTTAATCAGGTAAGTGTTCGCAGAAAACCGCTCAATTGTGTTATAAGGGAGATAAAAAAGAAAATCAAGACTGACCCCATTCACACGATTTGCTACAGATACCCACCTTTCGCTGAAATATGTCGATATTAAGCGATTTCTATCAGATCTGTTTTTCATTTTGAGAAGTATATCTAGAAATAAAAATATATCAATGTCAATGCATAAGCATACACGTACTTGTGCGAGTAGTATGACAAACAATAGATATTTGAATATATATATATATGAATATATATATATATATATGAATATATATATATATATATATATATATATATATATATATTCAAATATCTATTGTTTGTCATACGACTCGCACAGGTTCGTGTACACTTATGCATTGACATTGAGAAAAGGCTGTGTCTTTTTTGTCTTTAATGCTATGTCTTTTTTGTAACAAAGTTCTTGTGTCATGAATCGATAAACATTTGTTCAAAAGTAATGAAACATGCACTAACTTGGTTTAGTTCTTGATTTTATCGCAATCAGGATAAAAAGTCTAAATAATTTCAGAAGCTTTTGTTTTTCAATTCGCTAATGATGTAATTGGATAGCACTTCTGTATTTTTAATACATTTCACAATTCATAGCTATTGCATAACATACAAAATTACAAATAAACCAAAATAAATTCTAGAAGATTCCAGAAAATCAAAGTACTACTATAGTTACATACGATTTTAGAAATTTCGTGTTGAGGGTGATATTAAAAAATAAATAAATAAACTGAATTATACCCTTCTCCATATTATTTGGACAAAAAGTATACAATTACGATACAAGAAATAACTTATTTTAGAAAACGTTAAAAAATCATAATCCAAACATATATATATATATATGTGTGTGTGTGTGTGTGTGTGTGTGTGTGTTCATGCGTGTGTGAGTGCTCACAAAATTGGTGGGCTGTGCTGACCTTTAAGAAATAATTCTCTAGCTCGCAACTCATGACGAACGAATTCTTTTGCCGATAACGCAGAGAAATATAATCTGTTAATTGTGAAGAATTATAATCTTAGAATTTTGGCAAAAGAAAAAAAGTTGAAGCAGTTAAGAAAAGAACAAAGATTTGATATCAGTCCGATTGTGTTTTTATCTTCCTTTTTTTTATCTGTACGAGATAAGTCATTTCTTTTGTTCTGTATTTCATATTATCTCCGTATTTCTGGTTTGTGGGTATCTGTGTTATTTCTATTATTGCTACTTTAAATATATATATATATATATATATATATATATATATATATATATATATATATATATATATATAGGTTGTTTTAAAAATATATACTCTTTTTGAAGATTTCTCAAGTGATTCAAGTAGCTAGAAGAAGCACAACGAACACCTAATACAAATAATGCATGTGAAGTCAATTTTTGTTATAAATGAATACTCATTGGTATCGCATATTTTGAAATCATGTCCATAGCCAGACATTGCTGACAAAGTACCGCAATGGAATCACAAGCAATATCCAACATTTTGATATAAATTTGGCTGCATTTTTTACACGATGGAAATTCATTTCAGGCGCGAATGTTGATGGCTTTGGATTGTAGTCTCTATATTATAAGTATCCCCATAAGAAAACGTCTAAAGGACGAAGATGCTACTGTAAATATGTGTATACATTTGTCGAGATATATATTTGTTGGGACATTATGTATATGTATATATGAGATCCCCAATAAATGTGTGTATAAATATGCATTTGTTAAGACACCCTATAGTCTGCCTTCTTCTACCAAGCGCCCATATCCCAGAGGTAGAATCGTCGATTGACACCACTTCAGTCGGGTTTCAATCCTGGGTTAAAAGCACTCTGAGTCTAACCGTACTGAAGAGCTGTGATACAGCGAAACAGATCTGTCTGCGGATGACTATATATATATATATATATATATATATATATATATTGAGATATCCTATATATATAAATATATAAATTTGTTGAAACACGTTGTATATATGCGTATATATCCATATGTTGAGTCACCCTATATATATATATATATATATATATATATATATATATATATATATATATATATATAAATAGGTGTCCATAATAATCTAACAAAATTAGCTTAATATAAAATATTAAGTGGTAAATCTATATAGAGAGCTCGATGGATATTATCCAGAGCGATATAAAATTTATGACGTGTTGAGTTTTCCTTTATAATATATATATATATATATATATATATATATATATATATATATATAAATTTATGTGTGCGTGTGTGTGTATATATATATATATATATATATATATATATATATAATCATATTGTTTAAAATGCTTAAAGATCCACCATGTCCAAAATCTTTTTATATATCCACAACAAATCGTTCATTTGTTTCGACGTTGAAACTACAATGTCTCATCAGGTGGTGTGGACAGGAATGGAAAGCCTCTTTTCTTATATTTGGTCAGTCGTGTGTGAGATGTTGATGGGGGTTAGTGATAAGGGAATAAGTCTTGTGGATTGACCGTTAGAATTTTGAAGAAAGTGGTGTGGTTGGGAATCCTTATTATCTGATGCCCCATCGCATTTAATGACGAAATGCGCCTTCCAATTCACAGCTCTATATTTTATTCACTCGTATATATATATATATATATATATATATATAATTATCTCTTCAAACTATTTTTAATGGAAGCTCATATTTAATTAGACGCCTTATTTAGTGAACAATATATTCTGTCAGTCATTCAATTGCCATACCTGATACACGGTTGATCTAGACTTAACGGACTAGCTAGTTGCTGGTTGGAGAAGAGACGGATTAATAACTTTCCCGAGGGTATTAGCGCGTAAGTGAATGAAACGAATTCGACTGGAATTCGAACTCGGCTCTCCAATTTTTCATGTCTTGATATTCAACCTCAACCCGTACAAAGATACAAAATTATTAACGGAATGCTAACTTGCAATGTGTAACATAATCTACATCATTAACAACGATGTAGATTATGTTACAAAATGTATTTTTGTAGTAAAATATATGATTGTTTTAAGAATTAAACTTATTGAACTGCCTATTGGTGTATATATAGCAAAATCACACTATCCGCTGAGTCGCTAATTTGTCCGATATTTACTCACTCATGCAAATTTTATGTGGAAAACTTTTATTAAACTCAAACTACTTTAAATATAATTTAAAGGATTAAAATATAAACAAAAAGACATGCGGATAACATATGGGTTTAATAATAATAATATTTTGTGAATATTAAAAATAACCCAGTTAAATATAATCAAAACCATAAAGTCTCAGTCATCAGATCCTGAGGAGAAATGCTAAAATTCTGTTTTTTTTATTTGTTTTTTTTTTCTAAGTTTAATTCATTGACTAATGAAATCTATCTAATTAATTTCTTACTGTTTGACGCAGAAGTCAAATATGTTATTTAATTTGAGTGGGTGTTGCGTCACCTCGATTATCAAATGTGCTTACGTTGTAGAAAATTGTAAAACATTGCCGATAAAATAAATGTTTTACGTCTGTCCCATTCTACGTTAATCGATAAAAATGTTTGTTGTTTTATTTTTTTTAGATAAAATGTAGATTTATTTCATTTTAGTAGAAACATGAGGAAAAAATAAAAATGGCTCGTATATATATATAAATTCTTTCTCTTTGTCTCGTTATATATATATATATATATATATATATATATATATATATATATATACACGAGTGAATACAGAACGAAGAAAGAATTTTTACAAAGTCCAAAATATTAATTTAAAACAGTGCTCGATATATAATATATAGAGCTGTGTATATTTATTATAAATTATATTTTAGAACATGTACATAATTTTTTTCCTATATATATATATATATATATATATATATATATATATATATATATATATATATCCACTACAAATCGTACATTTGTTTCGACATTGAAACTTCAATATCTCATCAGGCGGTATGGATAGGAATGGAAAGCCTCTTTTCTTATATTTGGTCAGTTGTGTGTGGGATGTTGGTGGGGGTTAGTGATAAAGGAACAAGTCACGTGTATTGACCGTTAGAATTTTGAAGAAAGTGGGGTGGGGAGTTAAACTGGTTGATTAATGAGAGTCTTTGATTTCTAGACAAATATAAGAAAAGAGGCTTTCCATTCCCATCCATACCGCATGATGAGATATTGAAGTTTCAATGTCGAAACAAATGTACGATTTGTAGTGGATATATATATATAGGAAAAAAAATTATGTACATGTTCTAAAATATAATATATATATATATATATATATATATATATATATAATAGTGGGAATGGCAAATTCGTAAAGACAGATAAGATAATCCAAAAGGTTTTATGCAATTAATATAAATTATTAATTAAGTAATATTAATAATATTAATAATATAAATGTGTGTATATATATATATATATATATATACACACGCACACACATATATTGTTTGTTTGTGTGTGTGCGTGTGTGTGTGTGTGTGTGTGTGTGCGTGTGTGTTTGTGTGTGGGTGTGGTAGATTGGATGAGAATCTGATGAAAGGATAAACATACACACACACACACACACTATTTACGCTCTCACACCCTGATTGAGCGCTATGGAAGAATGGTAGCCTTTGAAAAACAGTAGCTACTCTAACATTTACGCATCGTTCATTCAGCAATAAATTAGGACACTCTCAGCTATTGGGCGGGTGTAATGATAATATACACGCTAAAAAGTCTGCCTCCGTCTACCGAAAGCCCGTAGCTCAGAGGTAGAATCGCCGACTGGCGCCAATTCGGTCGGGTTTCAATCCTGGGGAAAAAGCAATCGGCTGTCTAACCGTACTGATGAGCTGTGATACAGCGAAACAGATCTGTATGAGGATGACTATATATACTTAATAGACTTGAGCAAATGGTTGAAAGAACAGAGTTTGGAAAAAATAACAGAATGATCAAATTCATTAAGGTCTACAAGCTACAGGAAGATATGAAGGGCCATGGTTGCCTACGCCCTGGATGAACACATTACATAAAAGGAGGGTGAACAAGCCAACGGCTCCATCAGTCGTGAAACTAGATTTATTTATTAGTTTTCTTTCCTGTGCATCAAAATCATATTTCTGAGAGCGTGGAGCTTCTTCTTGTAGTTAGGTTTCTCCGTGTACTTTCAAAACAAAAATCAATGCATATTTGAGCCGTCATCTTAACGCCATCTGGAACTCGACATAGACCCACCACTTGCCGTCCCAACCTGTGAGGGCTACTTCTACCAACTGTCACCCAGATTTTACTCCAGCCGCCAAGCCCACCTAGGATAGCTCGGCATTCGTTGGTTAAAAAACGAACAAAAATAAAGCTAAAAATCAGTTTCCGTGTACTCGATTTCCCGTTTCATTTGATTTTAGAGGCCTCATATTTTGCCATTTGATTTAGGACTCGACGTCGTCTTGCGCTTTCCTACGCTCCTAAAAAATTTATGGCTTGACAAAGACGCAAATTTATAACTTCTCTCTTGATACGGGACACTGATAAAATCCATTACTTGTCTATCAGTCCTACATCGAAGTCATCCAGGATCTTCAACGTACATCTTTACACTATATTGGTAGGTGCTGATCATGTTTGCGGTTTTCAGCGTTGTTTTATATTTTGCGAACTCTGAAGTTAATAAAATCTTCCATTTATCTATCAAATAAGTTTTGTGATCCATTTAAAGCTTCAATCACGCAACATTGCTAGCATTTTTTTATTTTCTAATTTAACGGTGTCCTTATGGAAATCAAGTGTTTGTCCCGCGAAAGTATGGTTTTTCCTAAGTTGTCGTATATGTTTATCCTTTCATCGGATTCTCATCCAACCTACCACACACACACACAAACACATACACACACACACACATTACGCGGAAATAAGAAAAAACGCTTATCTAATTTTAACAGATATATCTAAACTTATTTATAAATGGAACTTTGTGTGTGTGTCTGTGTGAGTGTGTATCCGTTACCTATAGACTCCGAAACGGCTGAAACAATTTTCTTGAAAATTTACACAGTTGTACTATAAGCGTCTGCGAGTGTTCTTAGCTAGGTTTTGAGTCCCCCAGATAAATATCGGAAATCGATAATCGAAAAAATAGGGTTATAGAAGGATTGGTCCGATTTTAATCAAATTTGATGCACTCATAGACAAAGACATAAGAAACGATATTCAGAAGTTTCAAGGTTGCAGTTCTTACAATAGTGCAGAAAATTTGTTATCGATACCAGGAAATCAAACTTTGACTTACATCCATTCATTTCTTTTTTTCAGTCTACGGTTTCGCTTTAACTGAAAACAACTATTGCTTTTTAGTCTTTCGTGCCAACGTCCAAAGAGTTTGCGTTCCAGGACCATGTATTAGTTTTAAAGCTTTCATTGCACCCGAGCAACGCCGGGCTATACTGCTAGTTTACCAAAATTACGCAAAAATATATTGAAATACTAAAGAGTAAATTTATTTTATAAGATTGGCATTGGCTTCAACCTCGGCCTCCAAATGACTTCGGAATCGCTTGCATCTCTTCTGAACGGTCTTCTCGTATATGGTGAATGCTGCCATAATCCTTGCTTTCTGTTCAACTTTGCTGTTAAAAGGATTTTTTGGTCTCTTGTTCACCTGCGCCCCACAAATAATAATCAAGGGGGTAGCAGTCTGAAGCATTAGGGTATGTAGTGGTCGCAGAAATTGTCTGACAGCCATAACTGGGTTCTCCAGCTTGTGTGGCTTGGTGCAGAGTCCTGTTGCCAGACATATTGTCTTCCAGATCAAAGGCATTACTACCTCCTCCAGGCACTTAATATAGCAGGCCTCTTTATACCCTAACTGACTGACCCTACTGGCAGATGAATCGAGGCATAACGTCACCGTGACTAGCGATCACGCCAAACACCATGATTTTCGCTGGATATATCATCCAACTGTGTTGTTTTTTAAATTGACGTCCAAAAACTCCCAAATGTTCGAACTGAAGATTCCGCTGCGAATAACAAGCAGTACAGTATGCTGTTCCCAAACTTTTGGTGGAGTAAATTGCATCAATGTATAATTGGTCTCATAGACAGTGCCCAACTGACCCTACTATACAGTGCTGTCGATAGTATAATAATTTTTAAAAAATCTCCTACCCACAAAATTAAAAGTATAAAATGGCTACAACCTACCCATTGCACACTATGTGTTTGTATATATATATATATATATGTATGTGTGTGTGTGTGTGTGTGTGTGTGTGTGTGTGTGTGTGTGTGTGTGTGTGTGTACATAATCCTGGTTAAAAAGCTATCGGATGTCTAACCGTACTGATGAGCTGTGATACAACGAAATAGATCTGTCTGCGGATGACTATATATATATATATATATATATATATATATATTTGAAGTGTTGAAATAAATATGTTGTTCTTTGTATAAAAGAGAGAGCGACTATAATTTTGCATATTTGATAATGCCAGGTTTTTAATTTGCTTTTAACAATTATTCAGTTTACATTTAACAAAGTTTAAATCACGGCCGTGACAAGTCCTTCATTATAACTCAGTTTTACGATGTAGAAATCGATCTTTAAGTGCTTTTGCCAATGATAATTGTTATACTAAACGGATTGTGATGAACGGAATTTAAACGTTTTAATATATATATATATATATATATATATATATATATATATATATATATATAATACGTATTTAAAAGCGATTTAAAACAGTTTCTTTTTTTTAATATATATATATATATATATATGTATATATATATATATATATATAATACGTATTTAAAAGCGATTTAAAACAGTTTCTTTTTTTTTTAAACTTTAATTCAACTGATACAAATACTCAAGTTAGAGGGTTACTGAGTTATATTGCTGTAAATGAGCAATTTTATGAGGATTTCTACCGACTCCAAAGAGGATGTTTTCCTGATCACTCTAATTTTAAGCTGTTCAAGTTTATGGTTAACTGTTATCTTACGCATATATCAGCATCAGCTGTACCACCTACTTTGTAACCCTATAC
>JBBBDQ010002281.1:607500-612500 GCA_037127315.1 Ascarosepion bandense
AAAACTGTTGGGTTTCTTCACACACACACACACACACACACACACACACATATATATATATATATATATATATATATATATATATATATATATATATATTGTGCATGTTTGGGTAAATATATGTGTCTGGATTATTTGTGGTCTGATGTATCTAACCTCAATTTATTTCCGGTTTAAATAATACAAGTTTTACTTCCTCTGTTAATTTTTTTGAAATATTCTAAGTGAAATGTTTTATTTATTTTTCAACGGTCTCAACGAGACAATATAAATCAATTTACACTTTCGAAATAACTCTTGATTTATTACCGTCTACGTGTAGAGATTTCCTATCAATATTTTATAATGCCCTGGATAATATCCATCAAGCACTCTCTTTTTATCTAATTAATAATTTCTTTTAATTTGATAAAATCTATTGAATTATCGTCTCCGTCTTTACGGGTCTGCAATTCTCTCCCATATCTATCTATCTATCTATCTATCTATCTATATATATATATATATATATATATATATATATATATATATACAGAGAGAGAGAGAGAGAGATAGATAGATAGATAGATAGATAGATAGATAGATAGATAGATAGATAGATAGATAGATAGATTAAATCCGACTTATTTTTAATTATTTGTTTAAACGTTATTTTAATAGATATTCATTTTATTTATTAAAAAGTATATTTATCTATTGCCATCTACCGGACCGGCCTGAATATTCAAAAACACTTGTTAGAAAATATACCTCTTCCCGCTGTATTTGAACTTACGTCCTCTAAGATACACCAAGGAAGATACACGTTCAAATCATGATTCAGGCTTTGTTTGATTAGGGGGTTCTAAATGTCAGAGAGGCGAAGCCAAATAGATAACAAAAAGATATTAACCAGATTTCTAGCATCTGCTATTATCAATGATTTTAATAATTAAATGTTTTCAATGATTATACGTGTTTTAAATAATATACATAGTGCAATTGATAAATTGTTGTCTAAATGACGTAAAAATGAAAATAATACTGATATTTCATTTTAAAAGAAATACACGGTGCGATTGATGAATTGTCTTTTACAAATATAAAATATTA
This sequence comes from Ascarosepion bandense, assembly GCA_037127315.1. Classification (NCBI taxonomy): domain Eukaryota; kingdom Metazoa; phylum Mollusca; class Cephalopoda; order Sepiida; family Sepiidae; genus Ascarosepion; species Ascarosepion bandense. Next base: position 608,593 of record JBBBDQ010002281.1, read on the forward strand.
AAGAGAAAATTTATTCAATAAATTCGCCGTTGGCTTTAACCACGGTCTCCAGAAGACTTCGGTTTTCCCTGCTTCTCTTTGCAACGGTCTCCCTGTTTAAGTTGGTGAATGCTACCATAATCATTGCCTTCTTTGGTGCTACGAGAAGTTTTATTGGCCTGTCGCTCAACTGTGCCGCACATATAATAAAGAGGGTTAAAATCTAGGGAGTGAGGTGGTCATATGTAAGGAGTGGTGTAGCCGTAGAAATTGTGTCCCTGAAATGAGAGATTAACATTTTCATGAACATCTCTCCTCAGATCTCTTTTAATTATTAAATATATAGTGGCATGGCATCTTTGGAAATATACTGGAATGATTTTCCGTTGCCTTCTCCAAAGTTTTAAATTAGGAGTTATCCCCCTCCGAGAACACATATCATGCAAGACTCGAGAATCATGTCTTCCCTTCACGTTGCCTATTCCCATTGCATGTTGTTACGTTGGGTAACAGAATTATGTGAAATAATACAAAACAACGTAATAGTATAAAAGTAGGTGTATTGACAGGAAAGAGAAGTATTTACAAGAGGTGAGGATTAGTAGAATACAGAACAATGTAATTAGTATACAGTATCGTCGTAGAGACGTGATAGATTGACTAGTAGAACACTTCCGGTGCAATACCGGAAATACCCGACTGACTCACTCACTAGACTTCCTTACTCGACTTCCCGACTCGTCTTCCCGACTCGACTTCCTTCCTCGAGGTACAATCACTACTATTCGAATAGTCCATTTCCGTGGAAAGGTGGAGAGCGCCCCAACACATGTATTCTGATTAACAGCTTTGTTTAGTTTCCCGAGTTCAGACCTTTACATCTAGAAAAAAAAAACATCTACAGAACCTAATGACATACATCTTTGAAAGTGCTATAAATTTTTTAACTGATATTTTCTTTCAATGTCGGTATTTGTACATATATATATATATATATAGAAAGAGAGAGAGAGGAGGGAAGAGAGAGGTAAAAAGACAAAGACAAAGGGTGAGATAAATATTAGCATGATAATATATGTGGTAGCGCTGTGGTGTAATAGAAAGCGGTTTGGAATAAGATACGAGTTCGAATTCCAGTCGAGTTCCTTATTCACTTCTATGCAAGGGATCCATAACTTCTTTCTCCGCCCCCAGCCAAGGAGAAATAGCAAAGTTAACTGTGCCTTATAATCTTGGTTGGCAATCAGTCAAGAAGATACAAAACTCTTAATTCAAAAGAGCGTGGAGAGGTTTGGAAGTTTCAAAACTTGTGGTGCCCCATACAACCCTAACAAGTTACAGAACTTATGTAACCTCCTGTCATGAACACAATTATTGAAAATAGAACCGACGTACTGAGTTTAGATTCAACCAACAATTTAGCACATTAAATCATCATCTGTTCGCTGATATACATTCCTACGCAATTTGACAAAAGTTTTGTGTCACAGTTAGTCTATGATAGTTAGCAGAGAAACTCTACCATATCTACCAGCAAAAATATATAATATCAACGTTTACTTTGTCTTATATTCGACTGGAAAATGATGGGATTTTTCACTCATTGTTCCAGCTTGAGAGAGACTAACATTTTTATGCACATATCTCATCAGATCTCTTTTTATTATTAGATGTAAATTGGAGTGGCATCTTTGGAAATATACTGGAATGGTTTTCCGTTGCCTTCTCCACAGTTTTGAATTAAGAGTTATTCCTCTCCGAGAACGGCTACCATGCAAGACTCGAGAATCCTGTCTTCCCTACACGCTGCCTATTCGCATTGCATGTAATCTGATTAACGCTTTTGTTTAGTTTCACAAGCTCCAACATCTACGTCTAGAAAAAAATTACACTAGGCCCACAGAGTCTAATCACATATTTCTGCTGTATTCCACTTAAGGAGATGGTTCTTCTCAGATAGCCTTTACCGAGGAACTGCTAGTTTGTGTAACAGACTCCTGAGTGAAATCTTGCCTGAACAGTCTTAACCTGTACAGGTCAAGATTCAATCTTGCCTAACTTTCATAACCTTCAATTAATACTAGTTCTTCTTACATTTTTATTTGATAATGTAAACCTCTGCCTTGAGAGAATAAAACAATAATATTATAAAATATTACAATGTTAATTTTTTTTTCATTTATCAGTTTTTTGAAAAATTTCTAGCCATCTGCCTGTCTGCATAGCTGTCTATTTGGAGAGAAAGGATGTGAAAAAAAAAAGAGTATGCAAATGTGCGAACATGTGATAGCAAGTATGTGAGTGAAATAACTCAACAGATATCTATGATTGTATCTGGATATCTATCTATTTATCTCCTCTCTCCTTCACTCGGTGTCTGTCTGTCTGTCTGTCTGTCTGTCTGTCTGTCTGTATGTATGTATGTATGTATGTGGGGATGCGCGTTTTGGTGCAGTGGATATCGGCTCAGAACGAGAAATCGGGGAGCCGAGTTCGAATTTCAGTCGAATTCTTTGCATTCACTTACGCGCAAATACCCTTGGGAAAGGTATTATTCTCTCTCTTCCCTCCAGTTACGGGTTAAGTAACAGATTAGATTCTTTAGCCTTGGGTGGCAAACAGTCTACTGCGTAAAGTAATGGCAACCTACTGCGGGATAATCTTCACTAAGTTATGAATTTGAACACTCTCGGCTATTGGCGTGTGTTTACATTGTATATAACACGACAAAGTCTGCCTTCCACTTCCTCTACCGAGCGCCCATAGCTCAGAGGTAGAATGTCAGTTCGGTCGGGTTTCAATCCTGACTAAAAGCAATCGGATATTGAACTATATTGATGAACTGTGATACAGCGAAACAGATCTATCTGCGGGTGACTATGCATATATATGTAGATATATGCAGATATCTCGATAGATAGATAGATAGATAGATAGATAGATAGATAGATAGATAGACATCCGAATCTGAAGGTGACATTGAGGAGGGAACTAACAGTGACTAAAACTCTATCAACATTGTAGAGCATTCTTCTCCTATAAATACAGCAAATTCTATACCACACACACACACACACACACACATACACACACACACACACACACACACACACACATATATATATATATATATATGAAATCGATTTCACCCCAAGCAATGCAGTAAAGCCACTAGGAAACAAATGATTACTGTGTGTAGAAGAATTAAAAATCAGAAATTTTACTAAGTAGCAAAAAAAATAAAAATAAAAATAAAAACGATAGAAGTGTAATCAGGTAGACAGTAGAAAATGATTGTCATTGCGAATTTTTTTAAGATTAAACTTGACTGTAAAGCATGGAGCCAGAAGAGATTTCCTCAACTGGGAAGCGCCAAAAAAGAAATTGTTAGCATAGAATTTACGGTCACATCTAGCCAACTCACCTGTATATTGGTGGGACCTAGTCGCCAAACTAGTAATACATTTAAATTCATAACGTCTACGTTTCATGGCGAAATTGGTTTGTGTGTCGGGAGTGTATAAGGTTGTCAAATAATATCACAACAAATATTTTTTAATATAATATTATTTTCAATGCTATTAATTCAATCTAAAATTTCATATTAATCACGTAATTCGTAGATTAATCGGTAAATGTCAAATCAAAATACACCTAAATGACAAGTTGCTGAATTATATATAAATCTTTTGTACAATAAAGACGGAAGCTGATGATGGTTCGCTTGAAATAGGTCTACACTTCCGATGTACCATGAAATAACGTGTCTGCCTTAATTTTTCTTATAGTTGGTCCATATGTATTTATATACATATACATTTAGAGCTCCTTAGAAAGTTATCCTACTAATGTATGTACAGGATACTTCTTTGGATTCTTCTATATCTACACTGCATGCTAATATATATATATATATATATATATATATA
>JBBBDQ010002281.1:617500-697500 GCA_037127315.1 Ascarosepion bandense
AATCTGCTCCGAATAGTAAACATAAAAATGCATGAAGTTTTAAGGTAGACAAAGTTTTTATTAGTTTTATAAATAATGTAATTTTAGGATATCATATTCTGAAAAAGAAAAACGTTTCGATGAATAATGAATTTTAATGAGAATTGTTTTCATTTTTTCTTTGCTAATTAAAGTTTCTAACATTTCTTCCAGTTACTCAGTGTTTTCGGTTATTAATTCATTAAAAATTGACTTTATTTACAAATCGAAAATTCAAAAGCTTAATAAAAATCATTTAGGAATAAGATTTTTAAAATAATTTCTAAATTTTTTGATTATGTCAAACTGCACATTTTCTTTTACTATGGAAACATAGGGGACTTATCATTAGCAGGTCACATATTTAAAGGGCTGTTCTCCTTACGAAATGTTAAACTGGATTATGTCAAATTATGGTCACCATACTTCCAGATTGATTGATATCAGTTGCTGTCATCGCCTACTTGAAAAGTCAACAAGTCAGACCTTTGCAATTAAGAAATACTTTTATTCTAAATTTCATCCCATAAACAAGTAATATTTGTTTCAATCAGAGTAGATTACATTTAAATTTGCTAATGTTCCAAAAATAACGAGTGAGAAATGCATATATTATTTTTTGCAAGATTTTTAAAACCGAGAATTAACTTTTGTTTATAAATCTGTCAATTGCTTAAAAAATGGCCGAAAAATTGAATTTTTTTAAATTTCAAAATATTGTAGATTACAATAAATATAATTTATGCTTGAAAGTCACCCATTTATTTTGCTTAGAGGAAATAGTAAATTTAATCATTTCGCTTTTAATTAAGCTTTTAATTAAGCTAAAATAAAAATTTTAAGAAAAATTTTTTAACTTTTAAAAATTGAATTTAAAACTTAGGTATCGAAAAAGGAATGGAGGTACTTAAATGTTGACAGATTTCTCAAGACAAATTTATAGTTAAAAAGAAAAAAAAATATTCCAATCAAACTAAATTCGGTTTGACGTACACCTATGTTTTACTTATTGGGGTTGGTACCTTTAATATATTAGGTTGGAAATAAAATTAAAACTTAACATTCAAGAAAAAAATGAATTTCTTAAAATGAATTTCTCGTTTTTTAAAGGTACGGCTCTCTCTCTCTCTCTCTCTCTCTCTCTCTCTCTGTATATATATATATACTATTAAACGTATTTTAACGTGGTATTTAAAGGTAACTAGATATATGTGTATATATATATATGTGTGTGTATATGAGTGTGAGTGTGAATTGAAAATTTATCATGACAAATATTCTAAAAAAATTTCAGAGGACGTTACATCAGGCCGTTTTTAAGAATCTCTTCAAGACCCGACTGAGAATATTCAGCATATGCTCATACACTTACATACACTTACATGCACAGATACTCACACACATACTCACATATGCTTATATATATATATATATATATATATATATATATATATATATATATATATATATTAATACAGGTTTCATTGAATAATATAGACAAGTTCTGTCGATTTATTTTGTGTAAGATCCGTTCGGATGATCTGATTAGCTTGATAGTGTTGTCATGGAAAGACGACAAGAAATCGCAATAATTGTTGATTTTTTTATCAGGTCTGAGCTTTCGGCTTACATAAGCCATTATCAAAGGATGAACATTTAATGTTCAGTGAACATAGAACGTTTAAATTATTATTAACAGAGTGAAGTTATACAGAGAAAATTAGAGAGGTCCATTTTTTGTGTCGCACATGGCTGTAGGCCGAGAAGAAATGGTGGCAGTGGGTTTTTGGTCAATTGAGTGTATAGTGGCATGAGGGATTGGTCTGGGAACTGCTGCTACTATGGTGTAGGGGGTAAGTATATAACTATGACCTCTCCCGTCGATTATAGGCATTGAAGTATGTTAGTAGAGGTATCGAAATTTATTTTATTTCGGCTAGGTTTAAACTGTTTGATGTAGATAGCTTCTAGAATTTTAAGTTTTCGTTTATTATTTTCTTGTCTAAGTATGTGCGTATTTTCAACAATTGTTTTCCTAAGAAGTGTGTGTTGATAGCCGTGGTGTTTTAAATGTCGGAATATGCTAGAATTTTCATTTAAGTGCAATGTAAGCCTCCGCGAAATATATATATTGTAATATGTACTATATTGAAAGAAGAAATGTGTTCAATATCGGATATTTAACCTTTATAGATAGGAATCAACACTGCATTGTAATTGTTTCGTGATAGAAATAAAAATTACTCGAACGTACTGGATGAAAATGTTTTAGATCGAAAGAGAAAGAAAGAATCACATTAAAAAGAGATATAACGGAGACGGTATATAATGGCGAAAGAGAAAGAAAGTTAGAGAGAGAGAGAGAGAGAGAGAGAGAAAGCGAGAGAGTGAGAGTGAGTGAGGAGTGTGCGCTATCGTTTTGAATAAAGAGCGTATTACAGAAATAGCGAAGATATATGTTAAAATAAACAGTGGATCAATTCTATATATATATATATATATATATATATATATATATATATTCGACTTTAGATTATTCGCTTTTACGAACGTAGTTAATTGTTTATATAACAGCTTTGTAAGTGTGTCCATGAATTCACTAACGAGGAAATATTCACATCTGTTCTTACGTACTCATGTTCTTTTTGTTGTGGCTTTTTAAAATAACACATGCACAGTAATATATATATATATATATATATATATATATATATATATATATATATATAAGCATATGCCCGTATGTGTGTGTGAGTGTCTTTGCATGTAAGTGTATGTAAGTGTATGGGTATGTGCTGAAAGTTCTCAGTCAGGTTGTGAAAAGATTCTTAAAAACGGTCTGATGTAACGTCCTCTGAAACTTTTTTAGAATATTTGTCATGATGATAAATTTTCACTTCACACTCGCACTCATATACACCCACATATATATAGTTACCTCTAAATACCACGTTAAAATACGTTTAATAGAATATATATATATATATAATCATTTTTCAAATGTACAAATATACTGATAAACTTATAGTTACAAAGTAAAGTGGATAGAGAGTAGTTAGTAACAACTAAGCATAGCCATAGAGTGCGGTTAGTAACAAATAAAAGGACTTTTGTTTGCTCTTCTACTTCAGAATTAAATTAGTGAGAAGGGTGATGCTGCTTTTTGTGTATCGATATCAGGCTTGGTTTTGGCAAGCGCGCAACGTATGTCACATTCCACCTCCAGTCGGTTTCGTGCTTTGGGCTTGATTGTGAGTAAAGGAGAAAATCATGTCTCACAAAGGTAGGTTGTTGATAACAGAATGAGGATTTTCAATGCGTTGTTGCTCAGTTGCGGGTATGCTATCTCTCTCTCACTTTCTATCTCTCTCTCTCACTCTCTCTCTCTCTCTCTCTCTCTCTCTCTCTCTCTCTGCCATGATTTTTTTTTATTTAGTAGGTAGTGTAATTATTTCCTCCCAGGGGAATATTTCCCCCCGTTTGGGAATGGCTGCTCTAAAAAATCAAATTTAAGCTTAAATAAATTTAAGCTCCAAAATGGGTGTACAAAAATAAGGTTTGGAGGATATATATATATATATATATATATATATATATATATATATATATATAGGTATAGGTGTCCAGTCCGTAAGCGGTGAGGATAATCCAACAAAATTACATTAATATAAAAATATAAAATATTAAGTGGTAAATCCATATAGAGAGCTCGATAGGTGTTAACCAGAAAGATATGAAATTTACTTTCCTTTATAAATTTCATATATATATATATATATATATATATATATATATATATATATATAGGAAAGAATATTAATAAAAAGTTTTGAATTTAAAAATGTACTTTTTTTTAACAGTATTTGTTTATTTTTATTATATTTTATATTTCAGACCGCCCTCGGTCCTTCATCAGAAACAACTGATTTTTAAATTTAAAAATCAGTTGTTTTTAAATTTAAAAATCAGTTGTTTCTGATGAAGGACCGAGGGCGGTCTGAAATATAAAATATAATAAAAATAAACAAATACTGTTAAAAAAAAGTACATTTTTAAATTCAAAACTTTTTATTAATATTCTTTCCTATACATATTAAGACAGTATACGTGGATGATCATCACTATATATATATATATATATATATATATATCATATATATATATATATATATATATATATCATATATATATATATATATATATATATATCGTGTATCGAGGCAGCAGATAATTTTTTAAACATATACTGTTAAATATAAGAGACAATGAATATCTATTAGGTTTCATCATGAGCCGTTCTAAACATCGTATTGTAGCTTTAATTAAATTTAATTTTATGTTGGGGAAATTTTGTCTTTATTTTCACCTGAAATTAAAACCAAAATACGATGTTTAGAAAGGCTCATGCTTAAACATAATAGACATTTATTGTCTCTTATATTTAACAGTTTATGCTTAGAATATATATATATATATATATATATATATATATATACGTGTGTGTGTGTGTGTGTGTGTGTGTGTGTGTGTGTGTTATAAGAATATAATTTTATGATATGCTATATTTTTGAGAAAAAGTGCTCAGTATCAGTGAAAAAGCGTATGTAAATATAAAATTTAAAGATCGACACTATGGTTAAGAAAGAGCAGCAACAATTTTTCATGCTTGAACACAATCTTAAGTCCATGAGGATTGAGTTCAGGCATGAAACTCACTGTCGACCTCATTGCTCACTTATATATATATATATATATATATATATATTCAGTTAGATAGGTGTGAGTTTTTGACCCTGGGTTTTACGCTTTTGCAAACGTCAGACAAACTGTTAATATTTTTTTAAATATTGGATATATGTAGGGCTGCGTATATTGATGTATTTTTTGAAAGTGGCAGGAAAATTGGGAGGAAAATTTGTTATCGTGACGTCTCCCATACAAACGCGGACGTGGATACACACTTGTGCACCCATTGACGTACACAGACACACACATACACATGCGCGCGCTCACCCACCGGGGCTCACACAAACATCAGTGGGTGTTAATCTACGCGTTCTTTCACTTTCTTTTATATATATATATATATATATATATATATATATATATATATATATATATAAGAAAATGAAAGTATACGTAGATTAACACCCGCTGTTCAAGCATTTACTTTTATAAAAATGCTCAATACAGAGTAGAGCTTAATTTGGTAATTTTGTAATTACAATGGTTTATAAAAAGGATTATATCACTACACAAAAGTTTTCCTGTTTCAGAACAATACTGTTCTTCTTCAGGTGATATGTTCAAATAAATTGTGAAAATGATTTATTTTTTAAATATAAGATGAATTCATGATTATTTAGGAAATTAGGGAGTGTTAGTTGGAGAATATGCTTTAGGTGTGTCAGTATTGTTCAATAAAAATTGACAATTAGATAACTATGGAGATTGATGATCTGGGTTGCGAAAGGAAGCAGGATTGCCTGATGTCTAGACATAGTGGGACAATATATTATTTAAATGGTTAAACAATAAGATTTAACAGAAGGTTGGAGTATAGGTGTTTTTTTTTTGTTTTGTTTTGTTTTTGTTTTTTGGGTTTTTTTTTTGTACTTCCTCATGAGTAAAGGGACTGGAAAAATTATTTCAATTAGTTTTCTAACTACAATATACCTAAGTATTAGATAATTATTGAATCCTAATTCTAACCCCTTTACTCATGAGGTAGTACAAAATTAATTTTAAAAAAAAAACTAAATTCCAACCTGCTGTTAAAAATTACCGTTTTTTTTTTAAACGCTCACGTAGCAGGGATCTTTTATGAACGCGCAATTGTTAAAATTAGAAATTACTAAAAGGTCTTTGATCATTTTCATCAATGATTGTAATATCATAATAGGTATTTGTTGGTATGGTTACGCTTGTTCATCATTTCTGTTTTTTGTTTTGTTTTTTTAATCGTATCACCCCAAGCAAGGCGAAAACGCCACTGATGTGCAGGGGGCTACGTAGTAGTGAAAAGATTGGAAAAGAGAAAGCCGGAAACCACATCCTAAACAGGGAACAAGGGATGAGGCTCTTAACCTGTTCAATAGACGTGGGTGGAGTGTGAACCGGGCGATAGATAGATCTATCTACTCCAATTGAAAAAGTGAGAAGATTGGAAAAGAGAAAGCCGGAAACCACATCCTAAACAGGGAACAAGCATTGAGTAATTCATTTTAATTTGGGAATAACCTAATAGCTAACTTTTCTTCCTTGCACAGTCTACATATTTTACCACTGTTGTAAGGCTTGACTGTTTTTATTATACTCCACGTTATTTCTGGGACTTTTCCATATTTTAATTACAATTTCTACACGCGGCTAGCAAATCGCCTGAAGACACCGAAAGTTAGAAACCTGAGTTGCGTAATAACTCGTTTGTAAATGAAATATATATATATATATATATATATATATATATATATATATAGATAGATAGATAGATAGATAGATAGATAGATAGATAGATACGTGTGTGCGTGTATGAGAACCCGTGTATTGGCTGTTTACATATTATCATAGATATTTACATATAAATGGGTAAATTATATCTGTATTAGTATGTATGTTCGTTTACTTGTAAGCCCAATGGCATGCATTTTGATAGTGATATATATATATATATATATATATATATATACAAAACGGGATCATGATTTCATGCATGCAAGGAGAAATGCCAGCCGCATTCATTACATTTCACTAACGCGCAAATACGCTCGTAAAAGGTATACATCCATCTCCTCCTCCTCCAGCTATGAGTTAAATAGTAAGATTTGTGTCTGGAAAAATCACTGTTATCCTAAAATATAATATTAATTTACTATTCCCGAGCAAGAAAAAGAGAGATTGATCGTTACAATCGAAACTTCAAATTTTAAATAAGCTGCGTAAAAAAAAACATGCAAATTACTCAATCGCATATCTGTATTTATAGTGAAAGAAACTGCATGAATTCCTATTTATCTTGCAAATGAATTTATGTACAACTATCAGTATTCATAATCTCTAAGTATTTTCGTTTTAATCACCAATACAAAAATAATCATCCTTCTTGATTATCACAAACAGACTTATTTTGATTACGCCTCCATTAGGGTGTGCCAAAAATCCCATCTCTCTACCCGCATCTCTAAATATCATGATTCCAACGCACTAAACAAATTCATGCATTCCCACGTTCAATACTATGTCACCTTTAATTTTCACCGTGCATTACATAATTAGTCAGAGGTCTATCCTGGCACTAACAATTATCTTCAAGGAGGCTTCTGTATGAAATATATATTTACACACACACACACACACACACACACACACACACACACACACACACATACATGTATATGTATGTGTTTGTGTGTGTGTATATACGAGTATAAGGTAAGTATGGACAGAATAAAATTCCGTATCCAAAAAAACAAAATCTTTAAAAAGTGCTCAATACAAATATTTAGTAAAAATTTAAAACATAAGTGTGTTATAGTAAGACAGAATGATAAGACATAATAAGTGTCGAAACAAAATAGCTATTTTGTTGTGATATTATAACATACTTATGTTATAAATTTTAAATAAATAATAGATATATATATGAATTCATCATATATTTTCAAAATAAATCATTTTCACTATTTATTTTAACGTACCACCTGAAGAAGAACAGTATTGTTCTGAAACATGAAAATTTTGTTTAGTGATATAATGCGTTGTGGTACAATGGATATCGACTCGGAACGACAAATCGGGGGTGCCGAGTTCGAATTCCGGTTGAATTCCTTGCATTCACATACGCACAAATACCCTTGGGAAAGGTATTAATCCGTCTCCTCCCTCCAGTTATGGGTTAAATAATAGGACAGATTGGATTCTATAGCCTTGGTCGGCAATCAGTCTACCGCAGAAAACAATGGCAACCTACTGCGGGATAATCTTCTGCCCAGTCAGTCATGTCTCTTTCGATACACGATCGCCTAAAGCGTGTATCACTCATGGCATTTAACGGACTGATATAATGCTGTTATAAATCATTGTAATTATAAAATTACAATATTAAGCTATACACTGTGTCGAGCACTCTTTATAAACGTAAATGCTGGAACAATGGGTTTTAATATACGTGTGCTTTCATTTTCTTATAATATATATATATATATATATATATATATATATATAGTTCAGTTTCTAGTTCAGAGCTATATATATATATATATATATATATATATATATAAGTGACCAGTAAGATTCGATCATGAGACATTTTTGCCGCTCGTTCTTAATCATAATGTCGACCTTTAAATTTTATATTTACATACGCTCTTTCGCTAATACTGAGCACTTTTCTCAAAAATATAACATATCATAACACACACACATATCTATCTATCTATCTATCTATCTATCTATCTATCTATCTATCTATCTATCTCTCTCTCTCTCTCTCTATATATATATATATATATATATATATATATATTGGCGTTGAAAAGTTACTTGCACGATCAAAATACAAGTCAAACAACAAAAACAAATGCTCAGTATTAGTGAAAGTGCGTATGTAAATATAAAATTTGTTCTGATTCTTGATATATATATATATATATATATATATATCTGCACTTTGCAATGAGTAAATTGTCGTCATTATATCTTTTTAATTTTATTGCACGCTGTCTGTGAGAAAGAAAGACCACCAGTACGCAATTCACTTCAACAGAAATTGGAAACGGCCTCCTCTACAGCTTGGCATTCTTATCAGAAGCTTCAATACGAAAATTTCAGTGTTTGGGTGTCAACCTGAGGACAGTGCAGAGGATTCAGAATTAACTGGATGGTGATAACAAAATTACGGTATTACGGAACCCACACTCTGATCGTTCTGATTAGTAAAGAAATTTCAAATTTTTTGGTGAGGGCTTCGGACTAAACACAGATTCCAACATCAAGTGCTTTTGGAAGTTAGTTCTGTCCTCCGTCAAGAGTTTAGCCTTTGGAAGACTCTTTGTCAGGAAACAGGATTCTGCACCATGTCATACAAGCAGGAGAACACAGTCATGGCTGTTAGACAATTTCTGCGATCACATCACCCCTTACATCAAGCCAACTAACTCCCCAGACTCCAACCCCCTTGATTATTATATGTAGGGCAAACCTGAGTGTGAAACCAACAATACTCTTTATAACATCAAAGATGAATTGAAGGAAAGGATTATGGCTAACTTAAACAAGTATACCGTCCAGGATATTTCCAAATCATCTGATTGAAGACAATGACAAGTTTATGAAATGAATTTACTCTTTAATGTCAAGATTTTTCTGTAATTATGGTAAATATATCTGTTAAAATAAGATGTGAGTCTTATTTTCATTTTTTGCGTAATTTAGATGTATTATATATATATATATATATATATATATATATATATATATAAAATTATTATATTTTTAAGTAAAGAGTACTCATTATCGGAGATAGACCGATTATTGCTACAGTGTGGATATAGGAATCAACCCTGCATAGAGACTGTTCCTCGACTCAATACGATTTCCAAACTCGTAAGCTATTTATAATTATACATCAGCACACATTTTCACATTCATTTATATAATCTTTCAATATTTGAAGAAATTATTTTTATTTTAGTAAAATTCTTCTGGAGTTGTTTAATAGACACTCCAACTAAAAATAATTATTGTTTTCAAAAAAAGTTTCATTTTACGACAGTGCATTCAAGGGCACGAACATCATTTTTTAGTTGAATATTATTAGTTATTTTATTTTTACTCAGATTTTATAAAACTTGCAGTTTTTTTTAATATTTAAGAAATTACATCGTTTGACTATTTTCCCCCGTTAGAGGATCAATTTACAATGAATTTAGATAGCAAACAGTAGCCCCTATTAAAAAGGATAAAATTTAATAGTTCCTTTTTATTTCCCATTTTAGTTTTTTCGTAATCTTCAGTGAGTAATCTATGGTAATGTAATAAAAATCCTGAAAAAAATTACTATTTCTAGTCGTAATGACTATTGCATATCTAATTCTATGTAAACAGTAATTTAGCTAGCTAGCTAGCTAGATAGAATCAGTCAAACAGATAGCTTGTAAGGTTTATTACTTTTGCTTTCTCCTAAGCCTATTCTGTTAATCACTTCAATTTTTCAAAGTACTTATCACTTTTCACTTATAACGAAGCTGTTTATGAAGATATAACACGCCACGATGTGTTAAATAATTAATACACATTTAATTATGAAAGCGAGCAAGAAATAGATAGATAGATAGATAGATAGATAGATAGATAGATAAGAAAGAAAGAAAGACAGAGTCAGACAGAAAGAGACGAACAATCAGATAGATAGATAGATAGATAGATAGATAGATAGATAGATAGATAGATAGATAGAAACAACAAAACAGATTGTAACGTTTGACATTCTGCTCGCTCACTAAATCTGTTCTGTCAACCATTTACCCAAGTTCGTTTAGTAAACTATATGTTGCTTTCTTCTGTTCTTCCTGCCTTCAATATGTCACGTGAATGTCAAATTTTCTATTCCCTATTTCCGCATTATGTGCCCTGTATTGTTCAATATTTTTTTCTTTCTCTTTCAAAGTAGAAGAGTCTTTTTCGTTTTCATTTTCCCTAAAATTTCCTAGTTACTCATAATTTCAAGGTGCGACGGATAAATTCTCGACCAAATTACGTAAAGATCAAAATAACACCGGCTTCATATTTACCAAAATTACAAAAAAATAGCTTAAATACTGAAGAGTAAATTTATTCAATAAAATCCCCATTTGCTTCAATTATGGCCTTCAGACTACTTCGGAATCTACGGCATCTCTTCTTTATTATCTCCTTGTTTGTTGGTGAATGCTGTCATAATCCTTGCCTTTAGTTCATTTTTGGTATTACAAGGAGTTTTTTTTTTAATCGTGTCACCCTAAGCAAGGCATTCCACTGCCACTATAGCGCAGGGGGTTACATAGAGGGATTGGGTATAGGAAATGTCAGAAGGAGGGTGATAGACGACTTAGGATGTACATAGGGAGAGAGTTGGGGAGAGTGGGAGTGAGTTAGTGTGTTAGGAGGTGTCTATTGATCTTACATTTAAACTCCTGGAAGTTATAGGCTTCGGGGAAGCAGTCATGTGAAAGGGAATTCCACAGGCGTGAAGTGCGAGGAAAGAAGCTGTTGGAGTAGAAATTGCGGTTACATTTAATCGGTTTCACTGTAAAAGGGTGGGACCTAGTTGCCAATCTAGTATCTCGTGCAAATTCACATCTAGGGGGCAACAGTGATTTAAGTTCGTCAGAGCAGAAGCCATGATAGTATTTATAGAAGAGGCACAGGGAAGCCACGTCACGCCGGTGAGAGAGATACTGAAGGCGGTCAGCCAAGTCCGTATCAATCACATTACAGATTCTTCGCTGTATTTTGTCAAAGACCCCGAGGAGAATAGAAGGGGCACCCGACCAGATAATTGTAGGATAGATTCAGGCGGAAAGAATTTCCGGGCCCTGCACAGAGAGACGACTTTCATAGCTGCGGATTTAGCAATGGATTCGACGTACTCATTCCACTTGAGGTCCGCTGAGAGTGTCAGGCCAAGCAGGCGTAGTGATTTACTATCTGGGAGGCAAACCTGTTCCATGCTAATGGGAGGGAGGTGCGGTTGTCTGTGGTGGTTAATTGACAGCAGCTTCATTTTGGAAGAATTGAATTTTACGAGCCATTTCTTTCACCAATCCACCACGGATTGGAGGTCCTTCTCAAGCTCGGCAGCGAGGTTCGCCTTGTCACCAACACCAGATTTTTGATCGAGGCGAGAATAAACTGTGGTATCATCAGCGTACATGCCTACTTGTGATCTTATGGTATCGAGGAGATCATTGATATAGATTAGAAAGAGCGTAGGACCTAGGATAGAGCCCTGGGGTACACCCGCGTTTGTAGGGTAGTTCTGGGAGGCATGTCCGTTTAATACCACCTTCAGTGTGCGGTTAGAGAGGAATGACCGGATTAAGTCCAACAAAAGTCCAGTTATGCCATAGCTTCGCAGTTTCCGTAGAAGGCCGGCATGCCATACTCTGTCGAATGCTTTAGAGATATCCAAGGCGACGTTTCGGGCTTCACCATTCTTGTCGAGAGCCTGGTATATGTATACTCGGTGATGGTCGTTCTGTTGGGTTCTTGCTTAACTGCGCCCTACACAACATAATCAAGAGGGTTAAAATCTGGAGAGTTAGATAGCCGGGTAATGTGATCTCAGAAATTGTCTGACAGCCTTGCGTGAATTTCCTGCTTATGTGACATGGTGTAGATTCCTGTTGCTATAGAGTCTTCCAATAGTCACCGTTTTGACCCAGGAGAGCAATCCCTCCTTGGCTACGGACTTGACTGGCTTGGAGGGAAAAGTTTCAATCATGGACATCGCCATCAAATTCGGAATTTTTTTCTTATCAGAACGATCAAAGTTAGATTTCCGAGCGGTCATAGCTTCGTAATCACTATTAAACTCATCCATCTCTTTCCAAACTCTGCACTGTTCTAAAATTGACACCCAAATACTCTGAAATATTCGCATTGGAGCATCTGACAATACAAAGGACTCGCATGCGCAAAACAAAAAAATATATAAATTGGGAACAATTTACCCATCGCACCATGTGTTTATATATAGATGTTAGGCATCTTTTATTCAGTAATGAATTAGAACACTCTAACTACTGGTGTATGTTTACATGGTATACCACACGTTAAACGTCTGCCTCCTTCTACCGAGCGCCCATAGCTCAAGAGTAGAATCGCCGACTGACGTCAATCCGGTCGGGTTTCAATTCTGGGTAAAAGCAATTGGATGTCTAACCATACTGACGAGCTGTGATACAGCGAAACAGATCTGTCTGCGGACGACTATATATATCCCTCCTGCCACGCTGATAGAGTGAGGGAGAATAGCGAGGCAGCGTAGGCTCAGTACATTCTTTACTGTGTTTGCTCTTTACCAGTGCCTTATTATTTGTTTATCTATTTTTTGCAATGATTATATCGTCAAATAGTGAAGAGTATATATATGTATATATATCTTGTAGAGCAGCTAACATCACGCTAGTGCTCTCAAGAATAGAATGGTCTGTGGACCGAAGTAGCTACAAAAATAAAGACAGTCGGGGATATTCGGAGTGTCATTGTCGATTACTATCGGACTGTTCTCTCTGTGACTCTAACGACTTCACCTCTCCTCCTTTCTATTATATTGTTGTTTGTCTTATTTGAATTACTATCCATTAGCACGGTTATTGTGCTGAGGATACTCAGCACACATCTTCTGGGTGTCATTTTGCCACCTCGGTGATATACCAGTATATGTATCTCATCTCTGTTATAATAAATGGCCGTTGTGCATTTATTCGTATATATATATATATATATATATATACGTGTGTAGTGTACCCCTGCCATCAAAAGTGACGGCAAAATATTTGGAAGAATTATATATATATATAATGTAGAAATTTAATGGAAGTCTGTCATCTACCAAGCCAACATCTCCCTAAAAATAACAAAAATAATTATCAAGTTTACATGGGATTTTCGGCAGGAGAATTTAAACTACGTTGCTACTCCCATAAACACTCTTTTTCCAATCCCAATCTAAAATTCCAAACTTCCTTTTCACGAAGATTTTGGAAAAAGAAAGAGGAGAAACTTAATCAGTTAGTGGGTTGGAGAATAATATGTTCTACTCGCACCCTCGGTAACCTTTATGATAGATGCAATTTATGTTTTGTTGAAAAAATTAAAATGTTAAAAATATCCTTAGCTAAAATTTGCTTTTTGATCTTAAGAAAAGAATTCATAAGCAAATGCTGCCAAAGATTGACATTTAAGTTCAATATTCCTAATAATTGATCTAAAATTAAAATTCATTCAAATAGTTATTTCATTTCTTTTTTATGGATGTATAATTAAATTATATTTCATTGGAGTAGATAGACTAAACTATCGACGGTTCACACTCCACCCACGTCTATTGAACAGGTGAAGAGGCTCATCCCTTGTTTTCTGTTTAGGATGTGGTTTCCGGTTTTTCTCTTTTCCAATCTTTTCACTCTTACGTAGCCCCCTGTGCATCAGTGGCGTTTTCGCCTTGCTTGGGGTGATATGATTAAAAAAAAATATCATATAATAACATCTCTTTCTTAAATCTATATTACTTCTTGCTCTATCGTTTTAATTTTTAACATAAGTTATGCTTAACCAATTCGTTTTGGTATTAATATTATTTGTGACCCTTTTTGACACTTTTTGACCCTTTTTGGCCCTTAACAATTTAAAAAAAATTAAATCTTTTAGTTGAAATCGCTACATTTACTTACGCGCAAATACTCTTGGGAAAATCCGTCTCTTCCCTTCTAACAGGACAGATTGGGTTCTATAGCCTTGTTTAGCAACTAGTCTACCGCAGAAAGCAATAGCAACCTACTGCGAGATAATCTTCTGCCTAGTCAGTCATGTCTCGTTCGAGACATGATCACCCAAAGCGTGTATCACGTATGGCGCTTAACTGACTGATATATAATAAATATTAGCTCTGTAAATAAATAAATTTAATTACAGTGTTCAGAAACCCAACGCCGATGAGTAAAGGCATCATAACAGTGTCTTCACGAAACTTCGAAGTCGGCATGAACCTGCTCAGTTAAAGTGATAAATTCTTTGCGCTAAAACTATCAAGGCTCGGTCTCTACCCTGAAATCGAGCACTTTACGATAAAATATTTGCTTGCCAAAATAAGTATTCATCAGTAAAACTAATAAAAAACAAGATATTGGCAATAAATATTATCATAACTCAACACTATATATATATATGTGTGTGTGTGTGTGTGTGTGTGTGTGTGTATTTATACATTCACACAGACAGACCCACAGAGACACACATATACAGGCATATATGTTTATTTGTTTATATATACATAGACACATGCAAACAGAGACACACACATGCACACTTATAGCATATTTAATATGTATTTGTATGTGTATACTTACACACAAACGCATACAGACACACATACTCACACACACATATATGTGTGCGTATACATCAACACAGTCAGACAGAAAGACACATTACACACACAAATATATATGTGTGTATATACACACACACACACACACATATATTGATATATATATTTGAAATGATTAATATTATTTTTGATCGATACTCGTATTTAAGTAGATATTCTGTTTTTAATCAAACAGTATTATATATCTATTTCTACCGGCCTGATTATTTACGATAGATTTTTTGTTACGAAAATGTGTCATTCGGCAGGATTCGAACCTGCGAATGATATATATATATATATATATATATATATATATATATATAGGGAGTAACCTTTCTTTGAATGTGAAAGTCGTGGGAAATCGTGTAAGTTTTCCTTCATTTTTTTTTATAGGTCTTACATTTTTCTTTTAGGTCTACTAAGAATGTACAAAAACTTTTCGTAATCATTATTGTCTCAAATGTTATCGGACAATTCAGTAACCATCTTCAAGAGGTCCTTTGTTAATATAATTTTAATATTTTTTAGTTTATTATGTGTAAATAGTGGAAACACTTGACCGTGTGAAAGAAATGTGGTCGTGCTTCCATGTTGGGAGTGTCTTTTGAAATAGCCCCAACACGTTACTACCCTTATCAAATAATGTAACGTCAAGCTTCGCTTGAATTGTTTTAAATAAAAAGCCTCTATATGTTACGTTGTCGTCATACGTACACACACACACACACACACACACACACACACACACACACACACACACACACACACACACATATGTATATATATAGGTTTTAGAAGTAAAAGAATACATATGTGTGTATAAATGCAATTACACTCCGATTTATAAATATTGTTCAGATGTTAATAAAACATTGTTCAATATAATATAACAGCACTATTAAGTATATATTAATAAATATACATATTATCCTACGCGAACATTGTAACTTGGGGTTTCATGCACTACACAATAATTAGGTGCATATTAAGAAAATATATTCATAATATGCACCTGATGATCGCGCAGTGCATGAAACACTGAGTCGTGCTTTAGACTCAGAATAATATGTATGTATGTATGTATGTATGTATGTATGTATGTATGTGTTTGTGCGTTTATGTGTGAAATATTTTATTGAAAACTTAATATAATTGCCAGAATAATTCCAGTAAATAAAAAATAGTTTCCTTAATATATCGGCAATTTTATTTAATTGCAATACAGAAAACAATAAATCTATGCCTACATCGTGATATAGATATATATGTGTGTTTGTATGTGGTGTTGTGTGTGTCTGTGCATGTGTGTGTGGGTGTGTGCATGCTTGTGAAAATTTTAATTGAAAATTTAAAGTATTTGCCTCAATAATTACAGTAAATAAGAATTAGCTTCCTTAATATATCGGCAATTTTATTTAACTGCAATAGAGAAAACAATAACTATATTAATAAATAAGTATATATGCCCGTTTCATGCATAAATGGATGTGTGTGTGTGTGTGTGTGTGTGTGTGTGTGTGTGTGTGTGTGTGTGTGTGTGTGTGTGTGGCGCGCGCACGCGCGTGCAATAAGTTGCTGTATCTCTCACGTAGTAGTTGTTACATTTAGTGTTGGAATATATATATTTGTTATATTAGTAAATAAACAAGATAAATCTAAAATACATAATAATAATTTGTCTTATTTATTGGTTACTTGGAACCATGCATTTTGATAAAAATGTATTTAATTTACTTTTTAACTATTTTTGGCAGTTGAAATCGCGTCCGAGTTGTAAAAGTATTGTTTGATTGTTTTTCTTAAGATTCTTTATATTTTTTGACAGCTTAACGCCCGCCATACATGTTTGCAAAACTACGAAAATGTTATCTAATTTTATTATAGATATTTTATTAAAAGCGTTTTACTTACTTCCGTTCATACATTTCGCATCGAAATCTTTTGCTGTAAAGAGTGATTATATATTTAAAAAAAAACACCCAATGTTAAGTACGTTTAAATTTTGATTATTAGAAGGATAACACGTAGTTGAGTGAATATATAAACATAATATTTAATGAGTGTTTGTAATGAACAAAGGAAATCAAAGGTAAACATGATTATCGAAGATGGAACATGTGCTTATTCCTTATCCGAGGTAAAAACGAAAACGATGAAAAAATTCAAGTTATGATTTTACTAATGAATACAATTACACTTGTAATTACCTACAATTTTAATGAACAAACTGTAGATGTGATGAACTGTTCTCATAAACAAAATCTTAATTAATTATGGGAACTTACGTGTATGCATGCTTACGCGGGTATTTTTTTTTTTTTTGTCGATTTTTCTTTCTAGAATTGAAAATTTAACTGAATTTTCCAAATAGAAATAATTATTATATTATCCCGTTTTTCAATGAGTAATGGCGAGAAAGCTATAGTCATTTGATTATAAAACCTTAGCTATAAGGATGTTTTTAAATGTTCTAGATTAACCATACACTCGTTGGCGTTTTTTTAAAAACAGTCCGTTATCCAAAAAATTCGTATACAATATTATCAATTCTATTATTAATTACATATTTTAATTAGTATTTAATGATGGTAAAAAAAAAGTTTAATTTTTAATCAGTTTCATAGTTAACTCTTTGTGTAAAAATTTAAAGTAATATCTTTAAACCGGTGTAGTTTTTTAAATTCTAAGTATGTATTAATAATAATATGTAAAAAAGTATCCAACACGAACTAAGGAAAAGCACCAAAAACACCTTAACGCAATTGATTTAAGTCATGAAAATAAAGTATTTTACGATATCAATAGGTATAAGTTTTACTTCTTTACATTAAAATAGAAATTTCTTCGCTAAAAGGTACTTTGAATATAAAATTAATAATTAATACAAAAAACAGGAAAAGAAGGTTTATAGTTCCTGTGCTTCACAGTTAACACATTTTGTGAAAATTTGGAGTAATAGCTTAAAGCAAGTGTTTTTTTTTTTTTCGGAATAATAAATATATTTTTATTGTATATACTCGTTTTTTCCTCACATTTATTGCAAAATACGTAATGACAGCAAATCAGCTTGTATGTATTTATTTACCATCAAGTCATATGGCACATATAGCCTCTTAACATTTCACTTCCATAAAAAATTTGTACTAATTTAGTGTATTGAGTTGTAAAAAGATATGTTGCCTTATACATATTTAGATTTATTTAATAACGTTGTTATAAGGTACTCTGAATGTTTAATATTAATCACGCATAAACTAGATGGATAATATTATGTAAGTGTTTGTTTATATACATGGATTGATATAAGAATTTGTTTCGAAAACAGATAGTGAATTTCATATTTAAAATGTCATGAAAATAGAAAAACGGTTCAAGAACTCCTTATCTAATTTTAATTAAATTTGGCACTGTACTCAGTGATGTGCGTTGTGGTGCACTGGATATCGGCTCGGAACGAGAAAGCGGGGAGCTGAGTTCGAATTCCAGCCGAATTCATTGCATTCACTTACGCACAAATACCCTTGGGAAAGGTATTAATCCGTCTATTTCTTCCAGTTATGGGTTAAATAACAGGACAGATTGGGTTCTATAGCCTTGGTCAGCAACCAGTCTATCGCAGAAAGCCATCGCCACCTACTGCGGGATAATCTTCTGCCCAGTCAATCTCTTTTGAGACATGATCGTCCAAGTGTGTTTCACGTATGGAACTTAACTGACTAACAGCAGGGGTTAAAGGTACAATTTGTTCATAAATTGGTTGAGTATTATGTATCCTTTAAGCTGTATATCGCGAACAAACCTACATACAAACAAGATTATTATTTTAATATTATATAGAAGTGTGTAAGTATGATTCATTACCTATAACTGGCTTAATTGTTTACGTACATTTGTTTTTTTTTTTTAATCATCTCACCCCAAGCAAGGCATTCAACTGCCACTATTGCGCATGGGGCTACATAGGGGAAGGTAAAGAGAAGGAGTGGTTAGACATAGGGAATGTCAGGAGGAAGGTGACAGATGAGTAAGGATAGCGAGGATGAGGATTGGGCAGATGGGAAGAATGCTTGATAAAATGGGAGCAGGTTAGTGTGTTAGGAGGTGTCTATTGACCTTACATTTAAACTCCTGGAGATTGTAGCCGTCGGGGAAGCAATCGTGTGGAAGGGAATTCCACAGTCGGGAAGTGCGACTCATTATTCTATATCGACTCTAAAACTATTTTTTGCTTTTGTTCTATGTAAGCCATCACTATCCGTGGAATTGTCGACTGTAGTGGCATTTACCTGCTTTTAGCCAAATCAGCAGCATTTCGTTTAAAAAAAAAAAAAAATAAAACTACATTGAAAATATATTTCCAAAAAATAAAATATAAGCAAAATTGACATGGACACTATATAATTCTTCAAAAACAATAGTATTTTCCTAATATAAACAATAAGTCAATTTTAATATCCTTACAAGTATCAAATTAAAAAGAAATGGCTTCTTCCTAGACTACTGAAATGATTTTGTCTAATTTATTTTTACAGTTGTTTTTTAACAAATATATCTTAATTGAAGAATAATTGCCTCCCTTATGGTACCAGATGGGATTATAGTTCTACGCAAAATATTGCCGATTAGAATAAATTTTTACTTTACATCAGTCCAATTCGTGGATATAATTAATTTCTTTACTTCTCACATTTCTCGCCTGCGGAATTCTATGAAAAATATTGAAACGATATTTATCACAGATTTCAATATCCACGTGAGATCTCAGATCTTATAACGAGGTCATACTCTCTCACTCTCATTCTCTCACTCTCATTCTCTCCCTCCCTCTCACTCACTCATTCACTCACACTTTTAATATATATATATATATATAGTTATGTATCAATTGTACATTGCGACACGGGAATTTCTATGTTTCGAGATAGATTCTCATCATCAGGCAATGTTGATATTAGTTGTGTAGATAATTTACATTTAAATGACAAAAACCTTTGGTTTGCTGTGAATATATGTGGGTGTTTTCCTTTGGCTAATCAGAATGGAATTATATATATATATATATATATATATAGGATGACTGAGAGAGAAATGAGTGAATGTGAGTACCTGGGTGGGCAAACAACTCACTAACAATTATCATTTAGATATCTAATTATTACAAGACGTTTTTACATCAATTTCAAAATCTATCAACCGTGGCTAGATAGATAGATAGATAGATAGATAGATAGATTTACAGATATTGGCATAATATTGCCTAAGTGTTTTCATAAACTTATTTGTATGCATAAATATACACTATACAACTAACAAAAAAAATATATCTACCTATATACATGCACACATATAGTTATATATGCAGACCTATATACTTATATACGTAGACATCTATACTTATATACGCAGACATATTTACCCCGACTTTATAAGATTATAAAAAGATATTATTATCATTACATGAAGGAAATTCAGTTTTTTTTCGTATTGATAAAATATCCTTATGTAAGCTTTTAAACTCACCAGGGGACATTTTATTCCAAAATTAGTCCCTCGCCTGGGAAGGAACGACATGAGCAAAGGTATCTCTGAACCGTTACCCTGCGACTGTGCGCAACAAAGAAAGGCTTACTTTAGGGACATGGAATGTTAGAACACTCAACAACTGTGGACAACTAGAAAATGTCAAGCAGAAAATGGACAGACTGAAGATCAATATCCTGGGCATATGTGAAACCGAACGGCCAAACAATGGAGACCTCAGCAGCGACGACCAAAGGATAATTTATACAGGAGGCAAAAGTAACAAGAAATGAGTCGGCTTAATTCTGGACAAAGAAGTTAGAAAATGCGTTCTTGGATACTGTCAGCTTTCAGGGAGAGTCCTCTTGGTTAAACTGAGAGGAAGACCCTTCAACATATCTATCATAGTAGCTTATGCACCAACAATGCAAAGCATTGAGGAAGAGATAGAAACATTCTATACCATACTGGACAATGCCAATGCTCACTGCAAAAGCCAAGAAGTCAGAATAATAATGGGTGACTTGAATGCCAAAGTAGGCACAAGGAGGGAAAGAGACACGACCGGCAACTTTGGATTAGGAGTCCGGAACGAACAAGGAGAAAAATGGGTCCAATGGTGCACAGCAAATGACCAGGTAATAACTAACACCTGGTTTCAAGAACACTCACGACGTCTATGGACATAGAGAAGCTCAGGGGGTGAGACGAATGACCAAATAGACTAAATAACCATAAACAGGATGTTCAGAAACGCAGTGGTGCAATGCAAAATCTACCCAGGCGCCGAAGAAGCCTAGCACAGCACCGAGGTTAAAATAAAACACGCTCGTGAATGACCTCAACCTGCAGAAAGAATACACTAACAGCATG
This sequence comes from Ascarosepion bandense, assembly GCA_037127315.1. Lineage (NCBI taxonomy): Eukaryota > Metazoa > Mollusca > Cephalopoda > Sepiida > Sepiidae > Ascarosepion > Ascarosepion bandense. Next base: position 639,045 of record JBBBDQ010002281.1, read on the forward strand.
AGAAAGAAATATAAAGAACAAATTGGAAAAGGGCACTAGAAATGGGACTCACTAAAGGAAGCGAGGGTGATCTCAGCGAACAACATTACCACAAAGGAAATCGGACGCAGGAAAAAAAACGAGTGGATGACTGAAGAGATTCTTGACATGATGCAAAGGAAACGGAAAATGATGCCAAGACATGGAAGAGAATACAGGAAACTGCACAAGGAAATAAGGAACAGATGCAGACAGGCAAAAGAGGAATGGCTCAACGACAAATGCGCAGATGTGGAAAGACTGAGCAGGACCAGTAAAGCAGACATGCATAAAGAGATACGAAAACTGACAGGACAAAAAACCTGCTCCTCAACAGGATGTATAAAAGCTAAGGATGAAACGATAATAGAAGAGAAAGAGGAAATACTCCAGCGATGGGAAGAATATATAAAAGACCTTTTCCACGACAAGAGAGAGAGCAACCAATAATATGAGGACGGACCGGAAATTTTAAAGTCCGAAGTGGAAGCTGCAATGGCCAAACTGAATAGAAAAAAAATACAGCTGGTCCAGACTGCATTGTAATAGAGCTGCTGTTAGCCCTGGAAGAATTCGGCATAGAGAAAATTACGGAAATAATAAATTAAATTGATAATAGTGGTGTAATGCCAGACGACCTATGCAAATCCATTTTCATAGCATTGTCTAAGAAGCCAGGTGCAAACGAGTGTGAACGACAGCGAACTATCAGCTTAATGAGTCATATTACAAAAGTGATCATCCGAATACTGATGAATAGAACAAGAAGAAGAATCAGGTCAGAGATAGAACAAGAACAGTGCGGGTTCGGCAAAGACACTGGGGCAAGAAACGCCATATTTACGATTAGGATGCTCTCTGAAAGGGCAATACAAATGAAGAAGGACTTATACCTGTGCTTTATTGATTATGCAAAAGCGTTCGACAAAATATGCCACAAAGAATTGATGGAGATGCTCAACAACCTCGACATATTTTGGAAAGACATTAGGGTAATTAAGAATCTCTACTGGCAGCAAACTGCCTGCATACGGACAGGTAACGAATTCAGCAGTTATACAAAGATAGAAAGGGGCGTTAGACAGAGATGTGTATTTTCACCAAATCTATTTAACTTGTACAATGAGAATTCTTTGAGAACTTTAAATGCTATGCCAGGATTTGTCACCGGAGGTCACAATCTGAACAACATAAGATACGCAGATGCACAGTGTTGATGGCAGATGCAGAAAAAAAAACTGCAGGACCTTCTACAGAAGATAGCTGAAGAGAGTGACAAGGGACTACAAATAAACTGCAAGAAAACCGAATGCATGGTCATCAGAAAAAAGAGCAGCCCAAAATGCCAAATACAGGTGGGGGATGTTAAAATCAAGCAGGTACAAAAATTTAAATATCTGGGAAGTGTTCTAACTGAAGACGGAAAGTGCGACACAAAGATCCAAAACTGGCATGGCGATAGACACGTTTCAGAAGCTGAATAAAGTATTAAGACACAGGAAACTTTCACTAGAAACAAAAAAGAGAGTACTGGATTGCTATGTGATGTCAGTTCTTCAATATAGCAGTGAATGTTGGACAATATCAATAAAGATGAAGGGAAAACTTGAAACAGCTGAAATGTGGTTCTACAGAAGGATGCTGCGGATATTGTGGATCGAGCATGTGATCAATGACAAGGTGTTGAAAAATGGAAACGAAAAGAAAATTAATATTGAGCACCAGAAAGAGACAACTGAAGTTCCTGGGACATGCAATGAGGAAGGAGGGCTTGGAGAACCTGATACTAACAGGCCAGATAGAGGGGAAAACAGACAGAGGAAAGCAGCGGATAACATATTTGAAGAGCATGAGCAGGTGGATAACAGAACGGGGCTGCGAGACGTTACAGGAGAAAGCGTGCTAAGAGCCACCAGGGATTGGGAGATGATTCTAAATGAAATATATATGATTATAAGTGAGTAGATTAGGAATACAAATCAAAATGATATTATTCGGTTAAGTCAGAAGTCATTTTCCTTTTGATGGAACCGATAATACTGACAAATCTATCGTACGTCTGTATTCCTTTGTATCTTGTCAGTACGGCCGAAAGGGAACGCATGTAGTCTCTGCTTCCATATACCATCGCAGAGGCCTGCGCTCTGAAAAGGTCACTCCAGTTTTACCACCAAAAGACTGAATTTTAACCAAACTGGAAACAATCTTTATAAACGGATTTCTACTCATCATACATAACAATTCAGAATGAATTTGGTGTACACTAATACTTTAGTCGCAAGGTACCTGCAATTTTTTAAACATCATTTCACCCCATACAAGGTAGTAAAGCCACTTAGCCGCAACGCTTACAGAGTGGGAAAGAATAATAAAAAAGAGAAACATTATTCCGTAGCGAGAACAAAAAGAGAGAAAAAATCAAGAAAACAATAAATAATGATTGACATTGTATTTAAATTTTTAGAAGATCAAAGTTGGCCGAAATAAAATTCCACAGACGAGAAGTGTGAGAAACTGTTGACATAGAACTTACGACTGCATCTAGCTAATTCAAGTGTAAATTAATGAGATCTTGTCGCTAATTTAGCAGTCAGTCAGTTAAGTGCCATACGTGATACATGCTTGGGCGATTATATCTCGAAATAGACATGACTGGCTGGGCAGAAAATTTTCCCGCAATGGGTTGCCATTACTTCTGCGGTTGACTGGTTGCCAATCAAGGCTATAGAATTGACCTGATATTTAACCCATGGCTGGAGGAAATAAGCGACGGACTCATACTTTGCTTAAAAGTATTTGCGCATTTGTAAATGCAACGAATTCAACTGGAATTCGAACACGGCTCTCCAATTTCTCGTTCCGAGGCGATATCCACTGCACCACAACGCACATCCTAGCACTTAAAGTCATATAGCCATAAATAGCCAGTCTATCACTGCGCTTAAATTCATAAAGTCTAGGTACCAAAGCGAAGCGTTCATCCGAATAATTACTATGAAAGTATTTATAAAAAGGTACAGGGAAGATACATTACGGCGGTGAGAAAGTTACTGAAGCCGAGACGCCAGGTTAGTACCAATAATATTGCTAATTCTTTTTTGGCTTTTATCAAAAGTCTCTGAATATATAGCAGGTGCACCCGACGATATTTGTCAACAATATTCGAAGCATAGACGAATATCTTATAGATATGTAAAATAGATATAAAATAGATTCTGTGGAGAAAAAATATCTTATAGATATGTAAAGTAGACTCTGGTGAGAAAAAATTGTCTTGCAAGATACAGTGGATCAACTTTCCTAGCAGCTTACCTAGTAATTGATTCAATATAATCTTTGCACTTCATGTCAGCAATTAAAGAATACATTCTTTAATATCACTAATGGAGAGATTTCAAATGCATTTACGTTACGTAATGTTATTTGAGTTTAACCAAAGAAATAACGTTAAGGAAACATCTAGAATATATTTTTTTTAATCATTTCACTCCCAGCAAGGCATTCCACTACCACTATTTCGCAGGGGGTTACATAGAGGAAAGTGATGACAAAGAGTGCTTAGGGGGTTACATAGGGGAAAGTGATGAGAAAGAGTGGTTAGATATAGGAAATGTCAGAAGAAGGGTGATAGAAGGGTAAGGATACCGAGGATGAGGGTTTCGTAGATGGGAATAGTGTTTGAGAGAATGGGTGCAAGTTAGTGTGTTATGAGATGTCTATTGACCTTACATTTAAACTCCTGGAGATTGTAGCTGTCGAGGAAGCAAATGTATGGAAGGGAATTCCACAGGCCGGAAGTGCGAGAAAAGAAGCTGTTAAAGTAGAAATTACGGTTACATCTTATCTGTTTCACTGTAAAATAAGAAATGTTTATGGTCAAGAAGTCCAAGTAGAAAATCGGTTTGCAATGTTTAGTTCTGGAGAAACATCGCTGGAAGATGAATCCCGGCAAGAGTGTTCAATGAACTTTGATGATGAAGCTCTTTTGGCAGTAGCGAACATTATTCTGAAATTAGCAAAGATTTTAACTCATGAAGATGTACCAGATTCTGACACTTAGAAAAGATAGCGAAAGTTTTCGTGTTTGGGTTTCACGCGCTATTAGAGAGTAAAGCAGAAGGTTTTTCTATAGCGATAAGTTTCCTTTTACAACAGAGAAAAATTCGTTTCTGTAATAAATTGTAACAAGTAATGAGAATTCGGTTGCACAAAACAATATTCAACGCAAAGGACAATGGATTGACAAGAATAAACACCCACAACCGATTTTACCAATCGAAACCTAAGAACTTCTCCTTGGGATGATAAGGAATAAAGAACTACTTCAAGAGAGCAGTGCACACGTAAAAAAGAGGGAGTTTTTATCATTCATTAGAATGTAATTTATTAGATAATCATTCATTAGACCGTCATTAGATTATCCTTCCTTAGATTGTCATTCATTAGACTATCATTCGTTAGACCTCCATTAAATTATCCTTCCTTAGGTTGTCATTCATTAGACTATCATTCTTTAGACCTCCATTAGATTATCCTTCCTCAGGTTGTCATTCATTAGACTATCATTCTTTAGACCTCCATTAGATTATCCTTCCTCAGGTTGTCATTCATTAGACTATCATTCTTTAGACCTCCATTAGATTATCCTTCCTTAGGTTGTCATTCATTAGACTATCATTCTTTAGACCTCCATTAAATTATCCTTCCTTAGGTTGTCATTCATTAGACTATCATTCTTTAGACCTCCATTAGATTGTCCTTCCTCAGGTTGTCATTCATTAGACTATCATTCTTTAGACCTCCATTAGATTATCCTTCCTCAGGTTGTCATTCATTAGACTATCATTCTTTAGACCTCCATTAGATTATCCTTCCTCAGGTTGTCATTCATTAGACTATCATTCTTTAGACCTCCATTAGATTATCCTTCCTCAGGTTGTCATTCATTAGACTATCATTCTTTAGACCTCCATTAGATTATCCTTCCTCAGGTTGTCATTCATTAGACTATCATTCTTTAGACCTCCATTAGATTATCCTTCCTTAGGTTGTCATTCATTCGATTATCATTCATTAAATCTTCATTAGATTGTTCTTCATTAGACCTTCGTGAAATCGCAACATTTGTAGTATCCTAAAAATATGGATTTTTAACGATTTATCCCGTTCATAATATAAATCGACCGAAAAATCATCCCTGGCGTTTTGCATATTTAATGAACTCGCTGTTATTTACAAATATCAAGTTTTAAATTGTGCGTACATCATTTATATTTGCATTTTTTTTAATTTTATGAATTTTTAAAACATTTTTAACACTTTTTTTTGGAGTGGATTTTTTTCGGAAGCGCACGCACAAACAATTATAATACAGGGTGTCCATAAATTTCGGGTGCACATTAAAAAATTTATAACTTTATTTGTATTTGCGATAGAAATAATTTGTAAAAAAAATTAGAAAGAAGTAAATTTATATTTTTTAAGGTTTTATTGAAATTTTATTTAAGTTTCCACATGTCCTCCATCATTAGCAATATAAAGAGCAATACGATTTTGCAATTCACGGAAAAAATTTGCCAACTGATCGACAATAATGCTTGAAATTCTATTAGTTATTTTACTTTCAAATCTTTTAATGAACTAGCTTTGGTTACATACTCAGTTGTTTTCACATGTCCCCATAAAAAAATCTAATGGAGTCAAATCTGGCGAACGTTGATGGTCCACTTCTTCTGATCCATCCGTTTACTTATCTAAAAATTGTTGCAAATTTTGTTGTAGAGGGTTATTCAATAACTATACTCAAAACTAGGTACATTAAACTTTATAACATTTTTTACAGATTATTTCTATCACAAATACAAATAAAGTTATAAATTTTCGAATCGCACACGGAACTTTATGGACACCCTGTAATTATTTATCTAAAATGCAAAATTAACGGATATTTACTTTAATTAATCTATGTACGTTTGTGTTCTTTAATTTTTATATATATTGTCATCCGCAGACAGATCTGTTTCGCCGTATCACAGTTCATCAGTACGCTTAGACTCCGATTGCTTTCTTACCCGGGATTGAAACCTATATATATATATATATATATATATATATATAGGTGTGTGTATGTGTACGTGTATGTGTGTGTTTATTGATATCCATACCTATATTGCCGAAGATGGCAGGTAGTTAAAATAAAAGCAGTTACATGGAGAAAAAATTCTTTTGAAGCTCTGTTGTGTATGTGTGTGTGTGTGTGTGTGTGTGTGTGTGTGTGTGTGTGTGTGTGTGTGTGTGTGTGTGTGTGAAGTGAGGTTCGGGCAAGTTTGCCAATAAATTATACTCGACCTTGGAGTTGTGAAAATTATCAACCCGACAAAACTCTCAAAATTAGAATTTTTTTATCCCTTTTGGTCAGGTCAATAACTATTCAGCGCCTTCTTGTATATAGAATGTGGTAAAATAAACTTTTTTAATAATTAATGTTCGTGAAAAAAAATTACTTTAGTTAAAGAAAATTTATAGGTATCAGAATAACACAATTTCTTACGATTAACAAACGATTTAACATGTTCAAAATGCTCCTCTTCATATTAAATCCAACGCTAAACCCTATCGGTAACATGTCTACAAAGCATTTGACACATTTCTACGATAATTTATCATAAATTGCTTGTTTTAAGTCAGCAAATATTTTCGGTTGGAGCCTATAAATAAGATTTGTCAATACATCCAACATGAAAAAGTCTGTTGATGTTAGGTCAGGTGATTATGATGACCACTCGATTGCTGTATTTTGTTGTTCTATCCACCTCAGCTCACCCTCAAATGGCGTTACTTTTTCCACACCGCCATAGTCGGAATGAGTCGGAATCTAGTTCTTAAACGAGCTCTTTTAATGTAAAATATGATACATTTTTATGTATCAGAAAATTTTCAAACGTTTTAAATCCGTCCCTAAAATAGAACATTTATATGTCTTAAAACATTTTCTTTACGAAGTAATTAATATTTATGGTCCTGGGAATAACGTCAGCCTGATGGTAAACCTGAGTGTCGCACATTAAGGTTCTCGGTGTCTTTTCCACTTACTACTTTCAATGTGTTTATAAAGTTGTAGATGTACTGGGTTGTTTGTAAAATATGTTAGATTTTAGATTAAACCTGTTTTCTTATATTAGTTGCGTAAAAATATATTACTAATTTCTAATGGCTAAAGATTTCTTTTTTGTTAATTTTATATCAATCTTTTTCAAAATTTAATTAAAAATAATATGTATCCCTTACCTTGAATATGAAAAAAAGGAGAGATGTATTTAGTTTTTTGCGTGAATTCAAACTTTGTCATAATGCTTCATAAATAGCTACCAACATTAACAGGGCATAGGGTGAATGATTCATTTGTGATTGGACAGTATGTGGTTTCTGAAGTTTTGCAGTGGGGATACGAGTCTGGAAGATTACGTTGGTAAAGGACACCGATCTGCAATAGACAATCAACAAAAAAATGTTGACAATTGACATCTGAAAACACTAATTGAACAAAATCCCTGTCAAAGTGTCATCGAAATGTCTCAGATAATGTTTCAGCATTTCAGAAATATTGGACCATCTGAAAAAAATTGTCAATGTGAATATAAAAGTCAGTGACATGAAGGTGGGAACATTTTGTTGTAGACTGTAACTATTCGAGGCTAGCTTTCATAAAGAGTACTGGAAAAATCAGAAAGAGACAAGTCATAGAACAATTTGAGAGAGAAATATACAAAGGTATTAGGTTATATAGAAAACAATGTCTGATTTTAGAATAAACCATTTTATTCCAATATCTAAACTTATTTATAAATGAAACTTTGTCTGTGTGTGTGTCCGTTACCTATAGACTCCGAAACAGCTGGACCGATTTTCTTGAAAATTTACACAGTTGTACTATAAGCCCCTGCGAGTGTTCTTAGCTAGGTTTTGAGTCGAAGTACCCCTGACAAATATCGAAAATCGATAATCGAAAAAATCGGGTTATAGAAGGAGTAGTTCGATTTTAATCAAATTTGATACACTAATAGACAAAAACATAAGAAACGATATTCAGAAGTTTCAAGGTTTCAGTTCTTACAATAGTTCAGAAAATCGATAATTTATATATATAAATGGCAAGATGATTGAGTGTGTGTCTGTTTATCTGCCTGTATGTCTGTATTTTTTCAGCCCTTTTTTTTTTAGTTTTTACTTCGGGTTTGGCTCTAAGTAGGTATAATTGTATTTCTTAGTCTCAGCCATGATACCATTTACTCAGAGGACATATTTAGCCTTCAAAATTCAGTTTACGACGAAAAAACTTATTTGTATCGATACCAGGAAATCAAAATTTGACTTACATCCATTCATTTTTCTTTCAGTCTACGGTTTCACTTTAACTGAAAACAACTATTGCTTTTTAGTCTTTCGTGCCAACGTCCAAAGCGTCTGAGCTCCAGGACCATGGATTAGTTTTAAAGCTTTCATTACACCCGAGCAACGCCGGGCTATACTGCTTGTATTATTATAATAGTTTCACAACAATATATTACTCATTCCCAATGATTAAAATGTCCTCTTTGTTAAATTTATAATAATATCTTTGAAAATTTAACTTAAAACATTATAAACTTCTCTTATTGAACATGAAAAAAAAAGAATTGTGTTTACTTTCTTGCATGAGTTCAAACTTAGTCGTAATGCTACTTAGACTGCGGCCAATATTAACCGAGAATGCGCTGAAGGATTCCCTTGTGATTAGGCAGTATGGCGCTGGTTTCTGATGTTCTGCAGTGTTGATACAAGTCTTGAAGATCAAGGTGGTAGTGAAATCCGACCGGCACTGGTTAATCAATAAGGTTCTATTCTGCTTCACTTATTGCTATGAAAACATAGTAGAAGCTCCATGTCCAGGGATACGAGACGCTAACACATCTACCATATTTCTCTGATATCTCTCCCACTGACTACCAACTTTTCAAAGTCGGTTGGCAATTTTTGAGCCAGAAGACATTACCGAGCGAAGAAACAGGAACTGTATTCAAAGATTTTTTGGTGTCCAAATATTTATAATTTTGTAGCTAAGGCATAAATAACATTTTAACTTGATGGCAGAAATGTATAGATGCTCATGGTTCATATTTTATCTGATTTAAACACTGTTTAAATGCATTAAAAACATGAATAAAAGCTGATTCGAGAATCGGACATTATTTTCCGAACAGTCTAATAGTGTGTTTTGGTGCAATGGATATCGATTCGGAACGACAAATCGGGGAGCAGAGTTCGAATTCCAGTTGAATTACTTGCATTCACTTACGCACAAATACCTTGGAAAAAGTATTAATCCTTCTCTTCCCTCCAGTTATGGAATAAATAACAGTACAGATTGGGTTCTTTAGCCTTGACTGGAAACCAATCTACCACAGAAAGTAATAGCAACCTACTGCGGTAAAATCTTCTGCCCAGTCAATCATTTCATTTTAGAAACATGATCACCTAAGCGTGTATCACGTATGGCACTTGACTGACTAATAAGTTTTAGTTTGTTTTCAGAAGATGATGACTTACGTTTGATAGTGCTGAAGAACCATACTTACGTAAAGAAAATTGAAGAAATTATTAGATAATTCTTTATTCATTTGTTTGGATATTTGTATTAATTACAAGAACCATTGCTCTTTAGTGCTTAATAGAAGGAAGTTTGTTTTTTTTAAATTGGGTGGTCAGAATTTATCAACAGAGGAATTTTTTTTAATCGTGTCACCCCAAGCAAGGCATTCCACTGCCACTATAGCGCAGGGGGTTACATAGAGCGATTGGGTATGGGAAATGTCAGAAGGAGGGTGGTAGACGACTTAGGATGTACATAGGGAGAGAGTTGGATAGAGTGGGTGTGAGTTAGTGTGTTAGAAGGTGTCTATTGACCTTACATTTAACTCCTGGAGGTTGTAGCCGTCGGGGAAGCAAGCATGCGGTAGGGAATTCCACAGGCAGGAAGTGCAAGGAAAGAAGCTGTTGGAGTAGAAATTGCGGTTACATTTCATCGGTTTCACTGTAAAAGGGTGGGACCTACTTGCCAATCTAGTATCTCGTGTAAATTCACATCTAGTGGGCACCAGTGATTTAAGTTCGTCAGAGCAGAAGCCATAAAAGTATTTATAGAAGAGGCACAGGGAAGCCACGTCACGCCGGTGAGAGAGATACTGCAGGCGGCCAGCCAAGTCGGTATCAATCACATAACTGATTCTTCGCTGTATTTTGTCAAGAACCCCGAGGAGAATAGAAGGGGCACCCGACCAGATAAAAGTGGTTGGAACATCATTTAAAGAGTAAAAAATGTAGAATTTAAGTAATGAAATTAATAAAAAGTCAGGTTTATCAAAAAATGGAACGTTGCAACCAACAGAACACTATTTTTTCAAAACAATGCAGTCGTAAAAGCGTACAAGTAAAAATTTAAATCAGGTATAGAAATTACTGGGGCGCGTCAGCGACGGGGTAATTGCTAGTAAGGCTAGTCTGAATAATCTTCACTACTGAACTTAAAGTCGGACTCCATACCTGTGGCTTTATGCCACACTAAGTTAAACTTAATAAATAACATCTATAATCTTTACTGTTTTCTTTTTAAACTTTAAAGAAAAATGCAAAATTTGGGTTTAACTCCCTTCCACAAGTTTGCTTTCCCGACAGCTACAATCTCCAGGTGTTTAAATGTAGGGTCAATAGACACCTCCTATCACCCTAACTCACAATTATTCTCAGAACACTCTCATCTACCCAACCTCGGTATCCCTACCCGCCTATCACCCACTCTCTGATATTTCCTATATTTAACTATTCTCGGTATCCCTACCCGCCTATCACCCACCCTCTGACATTTCCTATATTTAATCATCCTTTCTCCACTCTATATAGCCCCCTGCGCAGTAGTGGCAGTGGCATGCCTTGCTCGGAGTGAAAAAAAAAAAGAATCTGATAGTCACGGGGGAAATAGAGGAAAAAAGTGACCGTGGAAAGCAACGCATGACATACTTGATGAGCTTGAACAAATAGATAGCAGAACATGGTTTGGGAAGGGTAACAAAAGAAGGTATGTTAAGAGCTACAAGGGATGAGATGTAGAAGGCCATGATCGCCTACGTCCTGAAGGGACACGGTACATAGAAGAAGTCTGAAGATGCCTCGCTTTTGTTTCCATTCTCTTCAAAACCTCGATGTTGTTCACATGCTCGGCTTATGGTATCCTTAGGATCCTTTTGTAGAAGCACATTTCTGTTGCTTCGAGTCTCCTCTGCATCTTTGATGAGATTGCCCAGCATTCGTTGCTATATAGGAGAACATATATCGCGTCATAGCTCACTACTCTTTGCTTTGTTTCCAACAAAATTTTCCTGTCTTAATAATCTGCATTGTTTTTGGAATGCGGTTTTTGGCCATCCAAATATGTCTCAGTATCTCAGTTTCCGTCCTCTGTTAGAACATTTCCCATGTATTTAAATTTCTGTACCTGCTTGATTTTATTATACCCGATCTGTAATTTGAATTTTGGGCTAATTTTTTTTTTTTTTTTTTTGCTGATGACCATGCATTATGTCCTCTTTTAGTTTATTTTTACTCATTTCTTGTGGCTTTCTTTCGCTATCTTCTGTACAAGGTGTTAGTAGATTTCTTTCCGTGCTTGCTATCAACACTGTATTTACTAGCCTTCCCACGCAAGGCCGGATGTGACACATGGTCATTTTAAAGTGGGTATTCCCGGCCATATAGCCGGGCCAAAAAAATGTCTGTCTATTTTTACCGAGTCGTGGTTCTACCCTTCGGCGGAACCACGACTGGGTTTGTGCTCTCTGCTCGGAAGCAGAGAGCACCCTCTGCCCGAAGCTGACAGTGAGAAATGCCGCCGCAGCGAGCAAACGCTTTGGCAATCACTGCTTGCTATCAACACTGTGTCATCTGTATATATTTCTTCTTGAAACGAAACGCGTTACTTAGGATTTTTTTCTTCATTGTATCGTTTGATTACCCGTTAATATCTCGTATATATATAAACTGGCACTGTACTTACAAATATCTTTATTTATAAAGCGAATTATTTGATGCCTATAGGTATAAATATTTTTATAATAATATTTGGTCTTTTGTCTCTTGTTCGGACTATATATCTCGAGATTCTGCAATGTTATTGATTCTGACCTGGCACTTCAAATTGTCACTTTATTAACACCATGACGTGGTTTCCCTATGTCTTTTATATAAATATTTAATTGGCAGTTGTTCGAATGAACTCTTTTCTTTAGTACCCCGATCGCGTGAATTTAAGCAGATTACTAGATTGGCTATTAAGTTTCATTGTTTTTTCTATTGTAATAACTATAGTATTTACATTATTCGGACTATTGTCCTGATCTTTGTTGTATGAGGTTGTTGCATGTACGTAAGCACAAGAAGTAAATACAGATTATGAGGATATATAGGATAGATAATGGTTGGCCAGACGCTTGAAGAGATTAAGAGTATGACGATCGGGAAATTTCATCCTGTAAATCTATTTATGTACGAACTGTATTCTTTGACGTATCTAGGTATAAATATATTTTGATACATATCTTATTCTCTGATGACAATAGGTATATAATTCTGAATAGATCAGATTATTTTACATAAGTAAATTTATTCATTTTTACTTTAGTGTAAGAGCGCACCATATAAAAAGCTACCATATTTCTTCAACTATTAAGTTGTCCCAAAAGTTCGTAAACACTTGCAAAAAATTGAAATTTTACTCGCCAAGTAATCTAAGGTTACCAGTAAACACTTGCAAAAAATTTGAAATTTTACTCGCAAAAACAACAAAAATTATTGCTGAAAATAAAGACCATCATTTTCCAAGACTTTCTGCCATTGATCTGCAAGCTTTCAGATCTGGTCAAAGTACCATTCAGCCAGCTTCGAATCAAAGAATTCTTAACACGCATCATCAAACGAGTCGAATCGGCAGCCCTTCAGAAAGTGTTGTATTGAGCGGAAAAGGCCGTATTCTGATGGAGCACAGTCAGGACTGTAGGCTGGATGTGGCAGAACCTCAACGCCATCCAGATCTTCAAACTTGTCTTTGGTCTTCCTGGCGGTGTTTGGCTTGGCATTGTCCTCCTGCATCAAAGCGCGCTTTCGGTTGATCAAAGCCGGTTACTTTTGCTTCAACTTTTCGTAGACCCGCTCAAATTACTGACAGTAAAGCTCGGCACTGATGGCACGGCCATTCGGAACCAACTCAAAATGCCCGAGTCCTTCAACGTTCCACCAAACGCACAACATGACTTTCTTGCCGAATCGATCTTGTTTTGGAACCGACGGTGTCTCTTGCCCTTTCTGAACCCATCGCTTGTCTCGATTGTGCTGGACCAGATAGACCCATTTCACAAGTGTTTACAAACTTTTGGGGCAGCCTAATATTCAACAAGGCCTTACAAGTGTAGAATATTGATTTCGATATTGACATATAGGGCGCTATGAGTAACTTGCCGCCATTTTATATTTTTAATTTCACGCATCCGCGTTATTTGTTTGTGTTTTTTATTTTGTAGACTGCACAGAATAGTAGGATCAGTTTGGCACCGACTGTGAGAAAAAGAGCACCATGAAGCAATTCATCCAACCAGAAATTTGGAAACAGCATGCTTTACTGCTTAGCATCCATACCAGAAGCTCGAATACGCACTTTTCGGAGTGTTTGGTTGTCAATCTGAGTATAGTGCAGAGGATTCAAAAAGAGTTGGATGAATCTAATGTTGATTACGAAGGTATTTCGAGATCACTAATGATTGCAAAGTAATGCCTCCATTTATCTTCCAACAGGGTCCCAGACCCAGCACGGAGGGCTACATTGTTCTTTGTGGAGATAGTGCTACCCTGAATCAATAGGATATATTGCTATATCTGGCAACAGGACTCTGCACCATGCCACCATGCCACACAAGCAGGAGAACCCAGTCATGGTTGTCAGACAATTCCTGCAGTCACATCACACCTTACATCTGGCCACCTAATTCCTCAGGCAGACCCCTACTTGCTTATTATGTGTGGGTGCAGTTGAGCGAAAGACCAACAAAACTCCTTGTAACACCAAAGATGAATGAAAACAAAAATGATGGCAGCATTCGCCAACAACACCGCCCAGAAGGGATGCAGATGATTCCGAAATCATCTGTAGACCGTGGTTGAAGCCAATGGCGATTTTATTGAACGAATTTACTCTATAGCATTTCACAATATTTTTGTGTAATTCTGGTAAATATATCTGTTAAAATGAGATGTCATATTTATTTTTGCGTGATGTAGATGACAATTTATCCATCGCACTCTGTAGACTATTATTATTGTTATTATTATAGATTGAGAACTCGGACAGCCGAGTTCGAATTCTAGTCAGTTTCTTTACATTTACTTACATAAATAAACATCCATAGGAAATATATAAACCCATCTTCCCTTCAGCTATGGGTTAAATAGCCGGATTTGTGTCTATAAAAATCATTGTTATCTTCATAAAAATGTTATTTCAGTATTTACTTGAAAAAAAAAATACAAAATTCTTCTTCCAATAAAAAAATGTTTGTACTTTGAATAAAAAACAAAGTATTGATAAGCGTAAAAGAAACAAAGAATCAACAACTTTCAACAAAAATTGCAATCAGTGATTTTATAGTGAGCCCATTTCATCATTCATACTTATAAATATATCCGTCATAAATAAATCCAATTATTGAATATATATAAATGATTCGGATACATGTCTTTAGTTATGATAAAACTTTTTCTCCGAGGAGAAAAATTCTTCTTCGTCGTCTTTTATGTACTGTGTCCGTTCAGGACGTCGGCGACCATGGCCTTTCACATCTCTCTATCCATTGTAGTTCTTAACACACTTTCTCTTGTTACCTCTCCCAATCCCTACTCTGTCATTCATTTGCTCGAGCTCATCAAGAAGTCATGCATTGCTTTCCTGTTTTCATCCTGCCTCACCTAATGTCGTGGGCGATCATGACTTTCTACTCCTCATTTGTAATTCTTGACCATATTTGTCTCGTTATAGTCCCTCTCACTCCCTGTCCTGCTATCCATTTACACAAACTCGTTTGGAATTTTATTTTCTGTTTCTCTTTTTATGAGTGACAAATTTTCCAAGACTTCATTTCTTCATTTCAGTTGTTTCTTTCTGATTCTAAATATTAGTGTCCATTTTGTTTCAATTTTCTTTTAACTTCCTCATTGTTTATATGTCCGACCCATAGTATTATCACCAATCTGCTGTAGAACGTCATATCCGTTGCTTCTTCATATGTGTAGAAATGTTCCAGTATTCAATGACAGATAGATAGATAGATAGATAGATAGATAGATAGATAGATAGATAGATAGATAGATAGATAGATAGATAGATAGATAGATAGCAATTAAACACAATAGTCTTTGTTTCTAACAACGGTTTTTGTTTCTTAATACTTTGTTTAATTTTTAGAAGGTATCTCTTGTCATTCCAGTATGCCTTCGGAACATGCATAGTCTTAGGTTGCCCTTTGGCCTTTTACTTTTGCAGACAATCATAGACTTTGTTTTTGGTGAGTGTTCAAATTACTAAAAAGTTTAAACCAATATTCTATTAAATGAAGACATTTTCTTAAAGATTCTTGACCTAAAATATCAGTTTGGGTATTGGAAAATGTGTTATTTTAATTACGGCTTATGTTGGTTAAATTACCTTACACAGCAATCCTTGTTGGGTCAACTAATGTCCAATATAATTCCTATAGGATAAAAATGACAATAGATTAAATGAAAGTAGATAGAAATCTTGGGATAATCTAAAAATACTAAGATTTAATATCAAGGGTTTTTTATCGGCGGACACAATCTTAACATGCAGATGAAACCATATTGTTTGCAGATACTGTAATGAAACTGTAAGAATTCCTAGAGAATGTAGTAAAGAAAAGTGAGAAGAAAACACTAAACATCAATTTTAAGAAAAGACAATGTTTGGTTATCAACAACAGAAGCAGTCCAAGCTGCGATCTACTAACTAAAGATGTCAAAATTAATTAAGTACGAAATTTAAAATATCTGGGAAGTGTTTCAACAGATGGCGGGAAGTGTGATACCGAAATCCGAAGTAGAATCGGAATATGTATAATAGCGAAGTAAAGTGTTAAGAAACAAGAAACTTTCATTATAAACAAAAAAGAAAAAGAATGCTACACAGCCTTTGTAATATCTATCGTTCAATATGGCAGTGAATGCTGAACAATTTCATCACAGATTAAGGAGAACTTAAAGCAAAATCAATGTGGTTCATCAGAAGAATTCTGAGAATAACATAACCTGAACATAAGTGTAACGAGGAAGTTTTAAGGAAAATTTAATCAAAATGGATGCTTATTCTTAGAATAAAAAGAAAAAACAGTTGAAATAACTTGGACGCATAATTAGGAAATAAGACTTGGAGAATTTGACACTCACAGCAAGCGCGACATAGAAAAAACAGCTAGTAACATTCATAACGAGCTTGTGTAAATGAATGGCACAACAGTGGGTGATCGGAAGTGTTAAAAACAAACATTAGTAATAGCTACAAAAAAAGTTGTGGAAAGCTATGATCGCCCACCTCCTGACATGACGCGATACATAAAGAATGCATGTGTCTGATTTTACACTAAAGCAAAAATGGTAAACAATGGTCGAGTTTATCCAAGAGTCTTTGTGTATTTACTCTGAAAGAGGCCCTTTTTTGTGTGGTGGTGTCTTACATTTCTACAGGGGGTGTTGTTGGTCCTTTCTAAGCCCCCGCTACAGGGGAGGATTTTCAATTAATATCGATATGTGATACGCTGAAATGACTTCTATCTACCATGAAGACCGTGCACCACTTTTTCATATCTTTTATAATTTCAAACATATAATTTTCGACTGCCTTCAATGGGCAGGGACAAATTTGGGGGGGAAGCAAAAGAACCGCACCTTTTATCGTATATAAAACGCTTATTCCATTTCCGTTAAATTTCTAGCAAATTGCACTCATGATAGAATATTGTTGTTAGTATAGATTACTAAATAAATTCAGGAAAAGAACATTTTTACAAACATACTTATAAAAACTATACTGCCAATATGTTTTTATAATTGTGATATTCACTTTCCTTCCACTACCCATCTCTCTTTTTCTCTCTTTCTCTTTCTCTCTCTCTCAATCTCTCTCTCTCTCTCTCTCTCTCTCTCATACTTTTTTCGTCTTTCTTTCAATTCATACCGCCTCTCTCTTTTTCTCTCAACTTCCCATTCTCTGTACGTATATATAAAAACGATAAATAACATTTTTGAAAGGCCTATAACTATTAAATTGTACGATGATTTACTAAGCGTAGCTTAGATGTGGTACAAGGCCAAAAGTGTAGAGCACCCATGAGGATCAGAACTCACTGTTCATTCATAAGATATCTAGTGAGATAAGCTTACTAACCATTACATTAAGTTGAAGTACCCAACCATGAAATTACATGGAAGTGTGTTTAAGTATAAATCTGAACTTGCTTCGGTGTAGTTGCATAATAGGCAATAAAACAATAATCTTTTTTCCATATTATTTTCTTTCTTACAGATTAAACGCTCCATACCAATAATAGCTTCTTTTGTAGATGTTAATAAGGGGTCCAGTTTTCTCTGCAAACTCATTGGAAATTTATGTCTTTAAGGGAGCCAAAACAAAATAGGCTTATACCACGTGATTTCTTATAGTTATTTTTTTTTTGTTTATGCACTTTTTTTTAAATTACACAATTTGGCTGCTAAATTGGTATTAATATCAAAATATAAAGGGCTTAATCAATAGCAAACTATGGCGAAGCACCCCAGATTATAAAATTTACAAACTTTTCATTTTTTTTTTAATTTTAAGAAATCATGTCGTATGACAAAGGTTTTTTGGCTTTAGTAGAGTC
The DNA here is from genome assembly GCA_037127315.1 of Ascarosepion bandense. NCBI lineage: Eukaryota > Metazoa > Mollusca > Cephalopoda > Sepiida > Sepiidae > Ascarosepion > Ascarosepion bandense. The sequence continues at coordinate 657,074 of JBBBDQ010002281.1, forward strand.
ATCAATTTACAATGATGGTAAACCTGACACTCTCCGCCCCCCATTAAACTTTATAAAATTTAATTAAAAAAGATTGATAAATTATCCGAATTATAGTATTTAATCTATATTAATATAAAAATGAGATCTGAAAATTATTTTTTCTCCTCGCAATGTCGATTATTCAACTCTGCCGTCGCTTCTTTATGTATATGAAATGCAAAGTTATGAAGTGCTATATTTAGAAAATCTTAATAGTGATTCCCGATATGAACATCTAGATCAATTTCAAGAGATCAATCCGTTTCTTGACGACAGGTATTACTTAGTGAAATTTCATCAAAATTTGCGACTGCTATCAAGGGAATTTTTAAAATTTTGATTGAGTCGATTTGTAATTAGCCATACATAATATATTCATAGAGACACAGCATAATCAATCAACACGGGTTCTAATAGATCCCTAAGAAAGCTGAAAGTACAAATTTTTTTGCAGAAAAAAATCAACGAAATATATAAAAACGTTAGCATTCTTCAAAAAGAAAGTCTGTATATGTTTAGACAAATGAAAGATTTTTAGCTAAATACACTCAATATATATATATATATATATATATATATATATATTCGGATTTATGTATATAAGAAAACACTATCACAAAATTGAATGTGCTTATGTGTATTAATATACCTTTAATTTCACTAACGTATGTTGGCTAATTATATATATATATATATATATATATATATATATATAGTCATCCGCATACAATATTGTTTCGCTATATCACAGCTCATCAGTACTGCTGGACATCCGAGTGTTTTCAGCCAGGATTGAAACTCGATTGATTTGACATCAGTCGGAGATTCTCCCACTAAGCTATAGGCTCACGGTGGTGGAAATTACATTTTAGTGTGTTATATACACAATGTAAACAAACGCCAGTATCCAAGAATGTTCATTCATTGCTGAAGAACGATACATAAATAGCAGTGAGTAACTATATATATATATATGTGTGTGTGTGTGTGTGTGCGTGTGTGTGTGTGGGTGGGTGTGGGTGTGTGTGTGTGTGTGCAGGTTTCATTAAAAATGATAGTTATCATTGTTAAATTTTACTTGCAAATTTTTTTGTAATCTTTATTTTTCTTTTCGGAATATAAATTATATCAAAATGTTGTCCATTGCTTTGTTTTTTCGAGCGCTTTCGGCTATATTTTTAGCCATTATCGGGGTTCAATTTTATATTATGTGTGTCTGAATATGGTTAGAGTTCATTTGTACATGTAGAGTCATCTGTGTGCATTATATTCTGAACACAGTAAGCACGTTCTTGCTGTGTTTATAGTTGATATTATGAAGTGTTGATTTTTAAAAAATTAATAATGCTTCCATTATTTTTCTTTATCCTTTTTTGCGTATGGATTGTGCTATTGTATTTGTATTATCAACAAGAATATGACGGATAGAGTTCGGTAGGTCTCCGTGTGTTTAAATGAGATCGAATTAAACTCTGATCTGAACTGTGCAACGTTAGAAAACACAATGGCTATAGAATTAGACGAAAGCGCTCAAGACAATAAAAATTATGGTCTCATATTTCTTAACGCCTTCAAAACTGGAAAATGTTAGGTTGCTGAAAAAATTAAATAAAAAATTAAATAAATTCTCCTTGTCGGCCGTATTTAATGAAATATATGTGTGTGCATGTGTGAGAATGTGTGAGAATGTGTGTGTGTGTGTGTGTGTGTGTGTGTGCGCGCGCGCGCGTAAGTGTGCGTGTGTGGGGAGGGTTCAAAAAAGCAATAATATTTATCATAAATGAAACTGAAAACAAGCGAACATACTGAAAAGAATTGCGGCGAATATTTTCATATAAAAATATATATATATCATAAATTAAAGTAATCCCAAGATAATTTTGCAGTAAAATATACGCCGGATACAATTTACTTTGAAGTATGAGTAAGAAAATCAGAAAAAAATTGACACGCGGCCCAGTAAGAATATCCATTTACAATTTTAAATGGATAATATTTACTCCTAAGCTGCATTTAAATAGCTTTATACATATAATCTGTATAATTAAATTTTCATTATATATATACATATATACATATATATATATAAAGTATACTATATATTTAGGAAACAAAAATTATATAAGTATAAGATATATTTAGGTGGCAAGAATTCATTAAAACGTGTTTTGTTAAGTTAAACCTAGAAACTTAGAAAATCTGTTTCTTCTTTTATTTTTATTTTTTTTTATTGCATTTTTACAGTTTTGCAATAAATTCTTGTACATCCAAATCAAAATTGTGGACAAACTGTCCACTGTTCATATTTTTCTTAATATTTTTCGTTTGAGTACAAAAAAACAATGTTGGATTGCTATGTGATGTCGGTTCTTCAATATGGCAGTGAATGCTGGACAACATCATCAAAGAAGAAAGAAAAACTTGAATAAACTGAAATGTAATTCTACAGAAAGATGCTGTGAATATCATGGATCGAACATGTGAGCAATGAGGAGGTTTTGGAAAGGATGGAAACGAAAAGGAAACTAATACATCAGGAAAAGACAACTAAAGTTCCTGGGACATGCAATGAGAAAGCAGACCTTGCAGAACCTGATACTAACAGGCCACATAGAGGGAAAAAGAGACATATTTGAAGGGCCTGAGCAGGTAGATGACAGAACGGGGGTTGCGTAGTGTAACGGGAAAAAGCGTGCTAAGAGCCACCAGGGATAGAGAGACGTACAAGGCCATGATCGCCTACGTCCTGAAAGGACAAGGCACATAGAAGAAGACATGCAGCTGTCTCAGTCATTATCAAGAATTTAGTGTTATCATTGCGGTAACCCAGATTCTGTCAGCTATATTTTGGTATTTTCTAGGAACATTACAGTATAAATTTAATCCAAATATACACCTATCTTATGACTGATGTCATGTGGAAAACGCCTTCCCAGAGCACCGGATCCGAATGCATTAAATATTTTATACGCTTTATTATTATTATTATTATTATTATTATTATTATTATTATTATTATTATTATTATTATTTCATTTTTTATTATAAAGCGATTTCTGCTATGGTCGCACTACCTACCAAGTCTGCGGGAAAACCTAAGGCAGGAAGTGATGTGTTTTATGGCCCCATTTCATGTTTTTTCATATCTCCCTAACATTCCTAGCGTTACATAGACAAAGTTCTCCTTAGTGTGTAGGCTGTACTACTACAAAACAATTTTTTTGAATATCTCTTAATATGGGGTTTCCAGGGATTATTTCAAAGTGGTTTTCTTTTCCATTATTCATCATGCATAGTACGCCCATTATCACTGGTACAATACTTGTTTTCAATTTCCACATTTTTTCTATTTCAATTTCCAGGTCTTTGTATTTTGACAGTTTTTCGAATTCCTTGGTTGCTATGTTACAATTCGCTGGACAAGCCATATCAATTAATAAGCAAATTTCTTTTTATTTTTTAACAATAATGTACGGCCTATTTGCTTCAATTTTTCTGTTCGTATAGGTGGTGTAATCCCATAAAATGGTGACATGTTTTATTTCTGTAACCGGTGCTGGGTGATGTTCATACCAGTGTTTGCCTACATATTTTCCATAGTATTTGCACATTCTCCAGTGTAAATATTGCCTCACTCTATCGTGACGATTTTTATATTCATTTGGGGCAAGTACAGAATATCCTGAGTTTAGATGGTCTATTGTTTCTTGGTATTTATCACAGAACCTGCATTCTGGATTCTCATTATTATGTATAATATTTGCCTTATATTATTATTATTATTATTTTGGGTTTCTATTGTATACACATTTCCTTCTGGGTCCCAACCAGAGACCTAAGCTCAAAAATGGCTTCATGACATGTTCCACTAATCATATTAGTGAAAAAAATAATTGCCTAGAGGATATCGTAATATGTGAGCTGTACTTATGAGTACATTTTTTGTATTTCTTTAAGGCATGGGGTACTAGGACTCCGTTTAATTAGTATATGAGAACTTTTTCCAATCTATTCAAGGGCATTAACGAGAACGAGTATTGTTAATGTACTCATGTGCCACATTTTTTGGATTTTCATTCAAGATAGTTCTGATAGTTTTTGAAAATCTTCAAATATGCAAGGTTATTATCTGCTTTGTGTAATATGCCGAGTATTGCCAGTGACCTCCTATTATCCGAAATGTTTCATCTTTAAATTACATGGAAAAATTTTTGCGTCAGTAGAATACCTTGTTCTTTAATTTTCCAGGTTTAATATAATCTTCAGAATATTACTTTCCATGCGCTCATTTTTCAATGTAAGCCACGATTTTTCTAGACATTTCCATTAATTTACTATAAATTTAATACTGAAAACTGCATTCAAAAATATTAAAAAAGAAAAATATTTATATGCAATTGATTAAAAAGAATTGATTATTTATAATTATTTTGATAATAAATTCTGATGAAATTGTAAGTGATAAGCAAAGTATGATTGACAAAAATGATAAAATATATCATCAGAATTTAAATGCTGAAAACCGGATGTAAAAATATTAAACAGAAAAAATGTTATAAAGAATAAGATTTATTATTTGAAGCGTTGGTCACTCACTCACTTACGTACTTAGTCTATTTTTTCGGACTTCACATATTTTGCTGTAGTTTTTTTCTACTGGACCAAAATTCAAAATTAATTTATTTTTCAAAATGTAGATAAGGAGGTGTCCTATCTAACGATGTAAACCTTTCAAAATTTGGTTGAGAACTGAATTAGTGGTGAAGCTTGAAAGCTGCCCAGATTCACTCAATATCGAACTTAAGAATATATTTAATGATACAGGATAATGGGTTGATAAGCAGTAAAAATTAAATCAAGCAATCTATCTTGCAATACGAGTTGCCCCCACGTCTTAAGCAGAGACTTCAAGAAACAATGGATGTCGTGCCATGCAATCAGAATAAATATAAGTATGATCATTGCATAGAGAAAAATCTATGTATGATGTATCCACCCGTGTACTGCTGCCACATCTGGTCGGGTGCCTCTGCTACTCTCCTCGGGCTTCTTGACAAAATACAACAGAGAATCTGTAACGTGATCGATACTGACTTGGCAGACCGGCTGCATCCACTCTCTTATCTGCTTGACGTAGCTTCCCTGTGCCTCTTCTATAAATATTTTCATGGCCTCTGCTCCGATGAACTTAGATCATTGGTGCCGCTTAGGTACGAATTTACACGAGATACTAGATTAGCAACTAGGTCCCACCCATTTACAGTGAAACAGATAAGATGTAATCGTAATTTCTACTCCAACAGCTTCTTTTCTCGCACTTCCCGCCTGTGAAATTCCCTTCCACATGCCTGCTTCCCCGACAGCTACAATCTCCAGGAGTTTAAATTTAAGGTCAGTAGATACCTCCTATCACACTAACTTGCATCTATTCTCTCAAACACTCTCACCATCTACCCAACCCTCATTCTCGGTATCCTTACCCGTCTATCACCCTCCTACTGACATTTTCCATAGCTAACCATCCTTTCTCATCACTTTCCCCTCTATGTAACCCTCTGCGCAATAGTGGCAGTGCAATGCCTTGCTCGGGGTGGAACGATTAAAACAAAAAACAATATGTAGGATATTTGGCAATTCGCTTATTTTTAGCGCTTTCAGTTGTTTGCTCTATTTATTTGTTTGCTCTTTTGATATCATTTCCAAAGCCCCAAGGGAAAAACAAGAGAACGTCGTCTTCTTGGGATTTCACACTCGATGTCTGTATTTGTTTGTTTCTTATCCATCATCTTATACGGCAGTGAATGCTAGACAATCTCCTCACGGATGAGGAGGAATCTAGAGGCAGTAGAAACGAGGTTTAGCAGAAGAATACTGAAAATTCCATGAAGAGATCGAGTAAGCAAAAGGAAGACATAGGGAAAATGGCAACAGAAAAAAATAACACATACTCAGAATCAGAAAAGAAGCTGAAATTCTTTGGACATAACGAGAAAGGGGTCTTGAAAAACTTCATGGGGCATATTGAATGGAAGAAAGATAGAGGAAGGCAGGAAACCACTTCTCTGGCGAGCTGTTGTGAACGTGACGTGGAACGAGGTGGGGAGACTTAGCAAAGGAAAAGAAAACTATTAAGAACCACACGAGATAGGAAATTCTTTTCGCCTATGTCCTCAATGGACGAGGCATTTTCTCCAGTAAGATGCTGAGGATACTATGAACCAAACATGTAAGCAACGATAAGGTTTTGGAGAGGATGGAAACCAAAACTAAAACTAATACTTAACATCATGAAAGGACAACTGAAGTTACTCGGAAATGTAATGAGAAAAGAGGGTTTGAAGAATCTGATACCCACAGGTCAGATCGAGATGAAGAAAGACATGGCAAAATAACGCATAACATATTTGATTGGTTTGAGCAAATAGATTGCAGAGTGGGGTTTGAGAGGGGTAACAGGAGAAAGCGTGTTATGAGCTAGGATGATGTGGAAGGCCATGATCGCCTACGTCCTGAAGGGACACTGCACATAGAAAAAGTTTTTCTTGTCCAGCAGGACTTTCTTCGATAGTAATTGTGTTATTTCTAACTTGTCTATAAAATTTCCTTCGGTTATTTTAAAACATGCAGTTACCATTGAAAATCTGAATCACTCTTCAAAGACCGTTCTGGGTATGATGACAAACTACATCCGGCAGCAAGATGGATTATAGGTATATTGGAGGTTTTGAGGAACCAACTCTTAATTGCTGTTGTTCCCTGGTCTAATCTGACACGGGGTGGTAGAATCTGTTAGCGTCTCTGTAATGGGCAAATAGTTAACTTCCAAAAGGAATCAAAACTTCTTCTTCTTCTTCTTCTTCTTCTTCTTCTTCTTCTTTGTGCCTTGTTCTTTCAGTACGTAGGCGATCATGGCTTTCCACGTCTCCCTATCCCTGGTGGCTCTTAGCACGCTTTCTCCTGTTACACCACGCAACTCTGGATAACGTTCTGCTCAGACCTTTCAAATATGTTATCCGCTGCTTTTCCCTGTTTCTTTTTTCCTCTATCTGGCCTGTTAGTATCAGATCCTTGTTGATTCAGACATTATACGTCTGAGTTATAATAAGTTACCATGTCAACGTGAAAGGTTCGTTTATAAGGTTCTACATCGGCTGATGATTTCTTTTTATGGAGACACCATCTCTAGGTAGATTTCCTACCAAAAACCAAAGAAGCCTATCTACCCTTATCTCATGCTCGTTGCCAGTCTAATGCCTCGTGGAAGTTTTATCGTTTCTTAGATTGGTTACTTTCACGACGACGTTAAATTTCTAGACGTGAGAACCATTTATTCCCATCGTTATTATTACCAGGGTTTGGGTGCTTATTTGTTTTACGAATTGCTTCCAAGTTTCAACCTGAAACCTAGAAAAACTGCAATAGTTAATAATTATTGGTACAATTAGTTAGATATGTAGTTTATATTCCCAGTGTCATCTTTCTTAAGTGTTACATGTGGTATGTTTATCTATATTAGTTTAGGCCTTCATTAAAATGTCTGTGAATAGATAAAATGATGTACAGTTATCATGTCTACTTAGAATAATTAATAGAATCTGTAAACTCGAATTACGTTTCAGGCGTAAATTTCTATAAACTCACATAAAGTGTATTCAGAAATATGGAAAAAATTCCATAAATTTGTAGGGTTCTATGAATATACGAAAATGTCTATGCCCTTCCCTGTCATATATTTCCATAAACTATCACATTAATAAAATTACCCGTTATGTGGGAAACACCCATGAAGGAAAAACTCGGTTTACCAAGTAGTCGAAAAATATAACCTTTCAATTATTATTATTATTATTATTATTATTATTATTATTATTAACCCTCTACGGCCATTCGTATCATATTTGATACAGTATTTCCCTATAAGGAAACATTTGGTATTTCCCTATAAGGAAACATTTGGTATTCATTGACTGAGCAGTCAGTACTGCTTTCATTTGAAATTTATAAAATATTTCTCTTAAAACATTTTTCAGGAAAATATTTCTTTTAAGGCTTGTTTTCATACTGTATTAAATATGATACGAATGGCCCTAGAGGGTTAACAAAGTGATTGACATTCAGTCCAGTTAAATGTCATAAGTGATACACGCTTGGGCGATCATGTCTCGAAAAGTACATGACTGACTGGGCAGAAGATTATCCCGCAGTAGGTTGCCATTACTTTCTGTGGTATACTGGCTGCTAGCCAAGGCTGTAGAATCCAATCTGAACTGTTATTTAACCCGTAACTGGAGGAAAGTGACGGATTAATACCTTTCCCAAGGGTATTTGCGCGTAAGTGAATGCAAGGAATTTAACTGAAATTTGAATTCAGCTCTCCGATATGTTATTCTGAGTCAATATCCACTGCATCACGTCGCACATCCGACTAATCGATTAATTGAAATTAATCTTCCAAAATTTCTTCAACACAAAAGCGCAAATTAAGTAAAGAAAAATAAAAGGAAAGTCACAGTATTCAATAATATTTAACATTATTTCGACAGTATTTACATCTTCTTCGAGTTATATTTCAAAATTGCATAGAAATATATAAAACATTAAAAAACTACAAGTCTTTATATAAACGGCTGTACTGGCAATCAACGAGACAAAACGAATGAAATACAGCCAGCATGAATGGAATGCAAACAGTACCGTGAATAACATGATGGTGATTGTGCTTATTTTGATATTTTCCGTTAATTAGCTAGTGAGGGCAATTAGTCAAATGATTTAGTATAAACATATGGAATCTCCTGTCATTTTGTTCATTCCTCCTAGGTAGGGCATTAGTAGTTTGCGTATGTAATTTTCTTCATATGATTTAAAGTTTGAAAGGTAGATGCCGGGTATGTTTTCAGAATGTGTTCATCGAAATTACTGTCGTTTGTGATAAAATGTTCCATAAGCTTCATTGATATCATATTGTGGCCATAAAATGTTAATCTGCTGGTATCATTATTATTATTATTATGTCATTTTTCATCATATTTCAATTTCTGCTTTGGTCTCACTACCAACCAAGTCTGCGGGGAGACCTAAGGCAGGTCGTGGCGTGTTGTTATGACTCCATTTCATGTTTTTTCTATCTTCCCTATCATCCCTAGCATTACATAGATAAAGTTTTCCTTAGTGTGTGGGCTGTACTTAATAAGACAATTTTTTCTATATCTCTTAAGCTGGGGTTTCCAGGGATTCTTTCAATGTGTTGTTTTGTTCCATTTTTTATCATTCCAAGTGCACCTACTATCACTGGCACAACTCTTGTTTTCAATTTCCACATTTTTTCTATTTCAATTTCCAGGTCTTTATATTTTGACAGTTTTTCAAAATTCCTTGATTGCTATGTTACAATCCGCTGGACAAGCCATATCAATTAATAGACAAGTTTTCTCCTTCTGGTTTTTAACAATAATGTCTGGCCTGTTTGCTTCAATTTTTCTGTCTGTGTAGATGGTGTAATCCCATAGAATGGTTACATCTTCTATTTCTGTAACCGGTGCTGGGTGATGTTCATACCAGTGTTTGTTTACAGCTTTTCCATAATGTTCATCCCAGTGTTTGTTTACAGCTTTTCCATAATGTTTGCACATTATTATTATTATTATTAATGTTTGCACATTATTATTATTATTATTATTATTATTATTATTATTATTATTATTATTTCAACCCACATAAATCAAGCCATATTTGATGCAGCAGGAGGCCTATATCAAATGGCAATTTTCACCTTTTGAAGAAATCGTAATGTTTCCCTTTGTATTTATGATGGAATCGACTTAACTCATGTTGTGGCACAATGAACATGCTTTTTCTATTCCAAAGTACAACGATTAAAAGCGCGAGCGGAGTTTTGGGTGTAATTGTTTATATTCGGAAGAAGAAATTTATCGGGAGCATTTTATTTTATCTTTATTTATTTATTTAAGTATTATTAATGTTCATAGAAACTAAAATTAAAAAAGTAAAGAAATTTAAATACGTGGGAATAGTGCCGACAGAGAATGGAAAGTGCGATGTTGAGATCCAAAGACGCATTGGCATAGTCAAGGACGCGTTCCAAAGCTAACTAAAATACTGAAAGATAGGAAAATCTCACTGGAAACAAAGAAGAGGGTGCTGGTTTGCTCTGTGATATTTGTCCTTCTTATATGGAAGTGAATGTTTGACGATCTCCTCAAGAATGAAGGAGAGGCTTGAGGCAACAAAAATATAATTTTACAATCGGGTGTTGAGGATACCGTGGACTGAGCACGTGACTAACAACGAGGTATTAGAGAGGATTGAAACGAGAAGAAAACTCATACTTACTATAAGAAAGAGACAGTTGAGGTTTCTGAGACATGTAATGAGGCAGGAGGGCCTCGAGTATTTAATACTCACACGACGGATAGAGGGAAAGAAAGACAGGGGAAGACAGCTCGTACTTACTTAATAGGTCTGAGCAAATAGATTGCAGAGCGGGGTTTGGGCGAGATACCAAGGGAAAGAATTTTTAGAGGGACAAGAGACAGAGCAAGTGGAAGTCTAGGAAGGGACACGGCACATGAAGAAGAATAAGAAATAAACGACAGGCGAGTTGTGAAAATTATAAAACGTGGTTATTTTTTGCAAAGTATTCTCATAGCCAGTCAGAATTTTGGTAAGGCTTCTTCTTCTTCTTCTTATTATTATTATTATTATTATTATTATTATTATTATTATTATTATTTCATTTGATATCTGTTGTAATCAAATTTCTTTTATTTTGGGTCCCAACAAAAGACCAAAGATCAAAAATGACTTCATGACATTTTTCCATGATCATTTTTGTAAGTAAAAAGAATAATACGGATATGTTATAAAAATAAAGCTCTTCGTAATATGTGAACTGTACTTGTGAGGGCAATTTTTTTGTGTTTCTTTAAGACATGGGCTCCTAGGAATCCCTTATATGAGTCTATCGGAACTTTTTACAATCAATCTGAGAGCTTCAACTGCAGCTGAAATTATTGATATCAACATGTGCCACATTTTTTAGATTTCCAATTCAAGATCCTTGTACTTTTATAGTTTTTTGAAGTGTATCACTATTTTTAGCCTGGTTGGACGGAAGTAATTATATTAGTGGTGTTATTAATTGTTGCGAATAAGACGCAAGAAATTATGTTGGTCAGTATTATTAATTTTTATAAATCGAAAAGAACCATCTAAAAAAATGTTGTTGTTCTACTATGAACGCAGGTAATAAAATTTATTCCAGTGTGGGCAGAGGAAGGTAAGGGGTCGCAAAACCCAAAGTCGAGCGACATGAACGAATTCATATTTTGTGGATGTGCTATTAGTTGACAGGTTATTGTTGACAGGTGGAAACGGCGTCGCTGGGAGAAAGACAATTGATGTTTGAGATAACAAAAGATAATAAAAGAAAAATATTTAAATCAAAACATAATTTTTGATTATCGGAAAGAAATGTCACCAATAAAGGAAATATTTGATAAGTGAAAACAAAAGGAGAAAAGTGGAATTAAAATTTCCAAGCCTGAGTTACACTGCAAATAAAAGTAAAAATTTTTTAAACAAAACAGTTTTTGAATTATCAGACAAGATTGTTCCAAACAAAAGGAAATATTTGATGAGTGCAAAAGGTTAAATTCCATGAGAATAAAATGAAATTAAAAATTTAGTTGTAAAGAGACTTATAAACATAAAAGCTAATTTTTTTTTCGGCATCAAAAATAAAAAGCCGAAAAAAATGGTGTCACCGAAATAGAAGCTGCTTCATTGGTTGAACCGAAGGAAAAAAAACGGAGAAAGGTGGCTTTGCACAAGAACGTGGGCGGAAGTGACTTCATTGGCCAGAGATTGGACATGCATGTTCGTCATCCCCCCCCCCACCAGTCAATTTGGAACAAGCATGAAAATAGAGCTTCAGGGATGCCAGAGAGTAGTTGCACCGAGCTGAGGCAGAGAAGAATAACTACCGCCATTGCCACTGCCCACCACGCACAAAGACCAACATTCGGCAGTTTCCGTAAAGCTTCAGTGAGACGGGAACAAAGATATTTTTGAATCATCACGAACTTGAAAACTCCGAATAGAGGAAACTGACATTACCAACCAAAAACTCGAATTAATATTAAGAAGACAAACGCTTCCGCTCCGTTGTTGGCTATGTAGAGATAGGGGATTGGCGATTGTTATATGCTATTTTTTGTTTCTTTTTGTTTGTATATAAAGACTTTTTCTAAAACTTATTTAGGCGTCATTCAATTTATATTTGGTGCCGTTTTCATTAACTCAAATGTGCGCGTGTCCAGTCTGGTTCAGCTTGGTGAAGAGACAGCTTGCAAGATTTCAGTATGACTTCCTTGAGATCAAAATTCACAGCATGGGCGGGGAAGAACTTGAAGACCAGTTACTGAATCGAAACCAACAACGACCAGGCGGCCGAACGTCGGTTCACAGAAGATCCTCAAAGATACGTTACAATATACAGCGACTTCCATGTCAATAATAATAACAATAAGAATAGCTTTACCTATTTTGAATCATGCAGTGAATGCTATTTAGCATTTCGGAATTATCTTCTGATATTTGTCTCATGTTAATAGTCGTAGTTTTGTTGATTTTTATGTGAAATTTGGACAGTTTATACACAATTTTTTAAAACGTAAACGAATTGAATTTTCTAAAGAAAGTAATGGATTTTTATTAATCTACAACATTATTTTCTTTTATATATATATATATATATATATATATATATATATATATATATATATATATATATATCCGAGTGGGTACCGAACGAAGAAATAATTTTTTCCGTCCAAAACATTAATTTAAAACAGTGCTCGATATATGATGTATAGAGCTGTGAATATTTATTATAAATTATGTTTTAGAACATGTACATTATTTTTTAATATATGTCCTCGACAATCATATCTTTGTTTCAACGTTGGGTGCCCAACATTTCTTCGGGAGGTAAAAGCAAAACTGCAAAGCAAAAAGAAGAAACGTTGGGAACCCAACGTTGAAACAAAGATATGATTGTCGAGGACATATATTAAAAAATAATGTACATGTTCTAAAACATAATTTATAATAAATATATATATATATATATATATACACTAACAAAATAGTAAGATCGCCAAGACCTACCGCGGTTTCGCACAACGGCTCGTCACAACTGACGAGCCGTTGTGCGAAACCGCGGTAGGTCTTGGCGATCTTACTATTTTGTTAGTGTGTTTGCTCTGCGTTACTGCCTTCTAGTTAAATACTTTTCGGTTGTGTGTATCGAGCACTTTTCTTTTCTGGTTGTTTGTTCCGTTAGAGGGTTTTTTTTTCTTTTTACTGGGAGGAACCGTATGTATTGTCGGTCCCACGCAGTTTTCTTTTTTTTCCCCCTCTTTGCCCAAAGCTTTATAAAGGATTTAGATTCTGCTGGTTATTCATGGTCTTAAAAAGTCCCTTCTATAAAATTTTGAGATTAGAATACACGCAGAGTCGGTTTAATAATAATTATTATTATTATTATTATTATTATATATATATATATATATATATATATATGTGTGTGTGTGTGTGTGTGTGTGTGTGTGTGTGTGTGTGTGTGAGATCAAATTTTTGGAAGATAGTAAGTTTGAGGATTTTCAGCCTCTCTTCGTACGAATATAAACAGCAGACATTAGATAACGAAAAAGATATTTGTTTTTGCATAGAAAAAATAGGTATGTTCAAAAAACTTCATTTGTTCATATTGCAAAAATAGGAAATAATTTTTAGTAAAATACTCCTCAGTTTTGACTAAATGCTCACACTAAGTTTCTTTTGTTCATGTTGACTATAGCGGCCTTCGTCCTTTCGTTCGTATTGAGAGTCTGTTAGATAGTCTTGAGAGACAGAGAAAGTAACATCACGGTATTTAAATCATTAAAACTGGGAGGTGAAATATTGGGTGTGATATGAAAGTTCTCGGTCAGCTACTCCTAAATCAGTTAGATTAATAGCAGGATAGAGAATGTAATTGGAAAATATAGTACCACTCCTTTATTCAAGGGTTGACTAGTGTTGGCGATGACATTGTCTCCAAATTCTTCGAGATGAAATAGGATGGCATGACATGGTTCTCGTTGCTCATCACACCCAGAACTATTCATAATGACGTGTGCATCACTGTCAATATCTCCGATTTGTAAGTTGCTTCTTTGTTTATCCAAATACGCCTTCGGATTTCGGTGTCGCATTTTCCCTTCTCTGTTAAAACACTTTCAAGATATTTAAATTGTTATACTTGTTTGATTTTGGCATCTACGATTTGTAATTTACTTCTTTGGTTATCCCAATACGCCTTCGAATTTCACTGTCGCATTTTCCCTTCTCTGTTAAAACACTTTCGAGATATTTAAATATTTGTACTTGGTTGATTTCAATATCTACAATTTGTAAGTTACATGTTATGCTGTTCTTTTTAATGGCAATGCCAGCTTTCAAAGAGCACCTGAAAAGTATACATGTTCAAGGATGCGGGAAATTTGCAAAAACGAAAAAGTAATACAAGTTAAAAGTGACAGACATGAAAGGGTGTGTAGAAAACGGCTGTATGATATCTATTTTATATCTATAAAGATTTGAAAAGAGAAAATCTTTTTTTAATCTTGCCAACATTCCACAGAGAAAATAGTGGACAACTCAAGTGGCGGTCAAACCGTGAAACTTCCGGTACATATGTTATCTTTTTAGATAAGCCCTTATTCGTTCAATTTTCGAGACGCGTCCGGAAATCACGTAGAAATAAATATACAGACTCCTCTCAAATATACATGATTTTCGGTTCTGCCGTGGATCGTGATTTGGATTATTGGGCTTTCAAAAGTTGTGCAATATGAGACTTTCAGAAAAAAATAGCTATTCATTCAGCAGAAATGTTTTTTCATTACTAACTGATCTTATTTTATTGCATAAAATATCTTTTTTCATCAACATAGTGCTTCATGCTAATAATTTATTTAAGAACTATGTCCCGAGTAGATATATGTCGGCACGTGCGTATGTGTGTGCTGAGTATTGGCGCGTGAATACACTTTGGGAAATTTATTTTAATTAAAAGGGTTACTCGTAAAATTATTTCTTTTTAGAAAATATTTTAATCCTATTTAGAATCTCGGGAATTGAAACGAAAACTCTACTCGATCTGAAAGAAAGAGTAACGAAGATATTTATTTAAGGTTGATTTTGAGTTTTGTTTAACGGCATATCAACCTCTGTGGGTTATTTAATGCCAAAAAGATGGGATTTTAAGGTTGTTTTTTTTATGTTCAGTTATAGTGAGAAGGTTGGTTTAGTTAGATTTGAATTTTTTTTTTTTTAATCATATCACCCCAAGCAAGGCGATAACGCCACTGATGCGCAGGGGGCTACGTAAGGGTAAAAAGAATGGAAAAGAGAAAGCCGGAAACCACATCATAAACAGGGAACAAGGGATGCGCCTCTTCACCTGTTCAGTAGACGTGGGTGGAGTGTGAACCGGGCGATAGTTTAGTCTATCTACTCCAATTGGAAAAAAAAATAAAAGTGAAAAGATTGGAAAAGAGAAAACCGGAACAAATTATTTTTTTAATTTTTGTTTATAAAAAAATGAAAATATCTTCAAGTTTTGTATTCAAAAATGTTTTGCCAAGAATAATCTTTCCCTTCAAAAATATGTTTTGGTAAAAAAAATTTCTGCAAAAATGTATTGTTGGTTATATTTTTTCTTCAAAAATGTATATTTTTCTATAAAGGTTAATTTTACGTAAATTTCTATGAAAGTCTATTTTTATACTTTCATAGTGTTTTGACCCCAGTTTGGGGTGTTAACTATTTGCCTATAGCTGTGACTCTAACAGGTGCTACCACTCTGTGTCAGAGTGGACCTGCGAACAACAGCAATTAAAAGATGGTTCTATGCTCCTTACAACCTCCCAGAGGCCTTATTGCCGGATGCAGTTTACTGTTATGCCTAGGACCAATATTTATTTAATTGCGAAAGTTTTGATGAGGCTTTCCTTCTTTTGTTTAAATTAGTGTGGAATGTCAACGTTTTAATGATGTCATTATTTTCCCTTTGAGTTATATGTGCAAGTTAAAATGTTTTTCTTAAAACAATTTTTTTTCAGGAAATTAGTTTCTCAAGTCTAGTAACCGTTATTGCTCTTTTCGGTATTGTTACGAGTTTCCTTTCTGAACTCATATTTTTTTAAAAAGTAATTCGGAATGTCAACATCTTAATTATGTCATTATTTTCACGTTATCATTTATATGTATGTGAATCCAACGAATTCAACTGGAATTCGAATTCGGCTCTCCGATTTCTCGTTCCGAGCCGATATCCACTGCACCACAAAGCATCTCCGCAAATAACTACAGGCTTCATTCCCTCGAAGCAATTTTTAACCTTTGATCCGAGAAGCGTTTGTATACAGCTGGGGGTTTAGATGTTTCTGAATGAGTTGGGCGCCATGCATGTCATCCATATTAGCGTCTCAATCTGATGCGATTATTTCTAAACATGGCTCGAGTTCTTACAATAAGGTTTAACCAATTTGCGGTGTTCAGTGAAAGTACTTCTAGTGCAGCTTGTCCTATATTCAATTTTCTTATCTCCTAAAGTAACATTATTGTATCTGATCCATACATCGAGGTATTTGAAGTGTTCAGTATTTAGTGCACGCTTGGGAAAGAGCCGTTTCAGAAAAATTATAAACACCCTATCTAGATAGCATGAGAGCAGTGCCTCTCATACATCGCGGACGACAATGTAAGTATGTATGTATGTATGTATGCCGCATTCACCCTAGTCGGGTTGAGCGGGCTTCCTCCCTGACGGAGCAAGTCTCATTGGGATTTGTTTAAGGGCAGGGTCCCAAGTCCTACCCCGTTATTTAACCCATAACTGGAGGGAACGGACGGATTAATACCTTTCCCAAGGGTACTAGTGCGCAAGTGAGTGCAGTGTGCTCGACTGAAATTGGAACTCGGCTCACCGATTTCCCCTCCAAGCCGACATCCACCGCACCACAACGCACATCCGTGAACGCTAACAGCACCTGGTATTCCCAAGTGGTCACCCACGTAAGTACTGACCAGGCTCAACGTTGCTTAACTTCGGTGATCGAGCGGGAACCGGTGTATTCAACGTGACATGACCGTTATAATGTAAGGTCTACGTTCGGATGAGAATCTGGGGCATCACTACACATTGATTGATAATAACTGACGAAGTCAGGAGTTGAATAAGATGTAGGGCTAAATATAAGAGTTTAAGTCTCATGATCATTTTCTAAACATAGCTTAGATTGTGGCACAAAGCCAAAAGCATGCGGCACTCAGTGAGGATCGAATTCACTATTCAGTTTTAATTGATCTAGCGACTGTTAACCATTTCCCTACGCCGAATAACCAATAACATCATTACAAGTCCAACAAACTCTTTCTTAAGCAACTAATTTTTTTTTCTCATGAATGAAAGAATTTTGATCATTAACTGCCAAATTTGGTTATTTTTTTACCCTAATTCTTTTTGGGGAAATTTCAACAAACAGCACAATATATAAGAAATTTAACGCCAAATATGGTAGTCAGTTGCCAGCAAATAAGGCAAATATTAATCACGTAATAAAGTTATGATAATTTATTCGCAGACCCACTCTAGCGGAATATCGTACACGGTTGTTTTTAAAGAGTGAGTATTATGCGTAGATAAATATATATAAATTTCTCATTTCCTTAAGTAATTTCCTTTTAGACATGTTTCAGGAATAAAGGATTAATTATAGCTCTTCCACTTGGGATAGGTGTTACGTATAGGGACATCCACCCTTGAAGCTAAGCTTACTATATTTATTATGTGAATCTGGTAGTACCAAACATGTACGACAATGCTGTGTATAATATTAAAGTCTTGAAGGTTTTCTTTACAGGGAACAAGACGAAAATATTTAATCATAGTTCTATTGTTTGACTACGTTATATTTACGCCCCCTTCCGATTGGTATTGTCAGATTAATCAATTTGTTCTTTTGCTATTTCCTAATCTTGGTGACGAAATCTGATTAGTTAAGGTTTCCGTTGGACTGATTTTAATACATTCAGCTTACATCAGGTTGAAAATTTGAATTGCCGGATTACGACCGCGTCACTTTGAAACACCCGTCCTCCTGCACGATCACAGAAGTCTAGCATCGTTGAGCCTGGATCATACGTAAATGGGTGACTGCTTGGGACATCTAGACGCTGTAAGTTAGAATTTGCAGTTGGTATAATGAGTAATCACTCGGATTTTTTAATCGGAGAGCCAATGGGTTCATTATATTTATCTATGTACAATTACTCGCGTGAAATGTATAAATCCACCGCTGTGGGTTAATCAGTATCACTTGTATAACTAAACCATTATAAAAAAATTGCAGTCTATAAATATTTTCTAGCTTTAAATAACCTGGAAAGTGTTGATAAGCCGTAGAAAACGAATCAATAAATCGATCATTTGAATTTGCAATGAAAAATCAATTTTAATTGATTTCTAAATGATTTCATTGAATTTTGTTGAAACTGAGACTATGATATATCTGTTATTGGAAAGATAATGAAGGGGTCACATATTTAAGAGATGAAAGTAATCAGTCGGTTAAGTGTCATACGTGATACACGCTTTGGCGATCATGTCTCAAAAAAGACATGGCTGACTGGGCATTAACTTCTGCGGTAAACTGGTTGCCTACCAAGGTTATAGAACCCAATCTGCCCTCCTATTTAACCCATAGCTTAAGAGCGAAGAGACAGATTTATACCTTTCCATAGGTCTTTAAGTAAGTGAATGCAACGAATTCAACTAGAATTCGAACTCGACTCTCCGATCTCTCGTT
The DNA here is from genome assembly GCA_037127315.1 of Ascarosepion bandense. Lineage (NCBI taxonomy): Eukaryota > Metazoa > Mollusca > Cephalopoda > Sepiida > Sepiidae > Ascarosepion > Ascarosepion bandense. The sequence goes on from JBBBDQ010002281.1 coordinate 676,033, forward strand.
CCGAGCCGATATCTACTGCACCACAACGCAGAACCTAACTATGAAAGTAATACCACGAGCATTTGTTACCGTATGTTAATATCGTCAAAATGTGGAAATAACACAAATGTTTCGCATTGCTGTTAATTAGTAAATATGTGTACGTGCCTCGATTGGAAGTCATGAGTTGCCTTCCTCTAACCATGCAAGTTACTTGTTCACCTCTGCTGTAGCCTGGTGTTGAACTCACAACTCTTTGGGTCAAGTCACAGGAACTAACCAACATCTATATCTTCTGTGCCATGTGTCCTTAAGGATATACCCCAGTGATTGTAATAAAGTTTTCGGTTCGAAATTCTTAGCACCTGAAGAAGGTTGAAGCGTACAACGACCGAAACGTCGTACAAATGGCAACAAAGATGAGGACATTAGTCCGAATAATGTAAATACGGTAAATAAACGTACCGTCTACATATATACGAGTATCTACCAAAAATAATGTTTGAGTAATAAGATAGATAGATAGATAGATAGATAGATAGATAGATAGATGTAAATAGACGAAACGAGGTAGATGTGAACAGACAGTGTAACCATTCTAAGAAACTCAACCAATCAAAATATATTATTCTACCCGCCAACCCTTTCACAACTCCAATTTTTTTTTTTTAATCGTATCACCCCGAGCAAGGCGGTAACGCCACTGATGTGCAGGGGGCTACGTAATAGTGAAAAGATCGGAAAAGAGAAAGCCGGAAACCATATCCTAAACAGGGAACAAGGGATGAGCCTCTTAACCTGTTCAATAGACATGGGTGGAGTGTGAACCGGCCGATAGATAGATCTATCTACTCCAATTGAAAAAAAAACAAAACAAGAAAACAAAGTGAGAAGATTGGGAAAGAGAAAGCCGGAAACCATATCCTAAACAGAGAACAAGGGATGAGCCTCTTAACCTGTTCAATAGACATGGGTGGAGTGTGAACCGGGCGATAGATAGATCTATCTACTCCAATTGAAAAAAAAAAAACAAAACAAAATAAGAAAACAAAGTGAGAAGATTGGAAAAGAGAATTGAAAATAATTTATCTAAGCCTTACTTAAAATCTGTTACAACTACATAATTAGCAACAAAAAGCCTACAAAATACTGTAATAATAATAATAATAAGCTGAAAACTGAACGGGAATTTAGTCTGTCACTCTTAATAATTGCTACAAGGAATACAGAAAAGAAACCTCAAAAAACGCAAATATATAGAAAGTGCTTTAATTGCTAGATCGACATTAAATTTATGTTCAGATCCTTACAACATTTAAATTTTCTTGGCAGGTATTCCATTATCCCAGTGTGATATTAAATAACAAGTGATAAAAACATTAAAAGAAAATGAAACTAAATGAAATCGCATATACTATATACCCAAAAATATTGTAAAAAATACATTTAAATTTAACATTCCGGCGTTTCTTTGTCTTCATGAGCATATGCAATCACATCAGCGTAAACATCCCTTTAGTCCGATGGTGTAAACATCACGAAACTAAATAAAGGGTTAGGTTCGACATTTCAACATATTTCGGAAGACCGCACTATACAACGCCCGAAACGTCGTGAATATTTCAATAAAGACGAGAACAACTGTCCGGGCAATGTAAATAGTGTAAATAGTTACAATACTTCATTTCAGAAATATAGACAAAAATATATTTTTAAACTGATATTTTTTTGTTATTTACTAACACAAGTCTTACTAATTAACCCATAGCTAGAGGAAGAAGAGGTGGATTTGTGTCTTTCCTAAGTGTATTTACGCGTAACGGAATATTGCCAACCAGATCGAAATTAGAACTCGGCTCTCCAATTTTCAATTCCGTGTTGTTATTCATTACACTCACCGTACGTCCAAAATTACTGGCATCTGGTATTCCCAAGTGCTCATCTAAGTACTAACCAAGCTCGATGTTGCTTATTTCGGTGATCGTACGAGAACCGGCATTTCTAAATGAACTAGATTCATTATAAGTAGACTAAAGCATATAAGATAATAATAATAGTCTGCGACTATCGGTTTCAGAAAGAAAACTGCAAAATCTTCGAGATAAGGTAGCAAAATAAATTGAAAAGAAAGGACTAACTATTAACTATAGAAAGACAGAATGTATAGTTATAAGTAAGAGAAGGAGGTTTCGAATTGTAGGCATAAGAATCAGACAGGTACAGAATTTAACTCTCGAAATATTATAATAACAGACGACGCAAAGTGTGATACAAAGATAGGAAGGTGCATGGAAATAGTCAAAATACCTTCCAAAATCTAAGCAAAATGTTTAAAAAGAACATTTCATTAGAAATGAAGACAAGACTGGTGAAATTCTATATCATATATTAGGATCTTGAAAAAATTATCGCTGTTTTCCAGCAGATGGCGTTTCCAGAACTGCGCGCGTGTAGTCTCAAATGGTAATGCCTCTATAAGGAAGTACTATAAGCAAGATTGAAATTTATTGTATGTCCTTTCGCCAAAGTGCAAACAACGTTGTTTTTCATAGCGTTAAACGTGTTGGATTTCGTGCAAAGAAGGTGTATTTTAGGGTAATTTTACTACATTTTTAATTCAAAGGAAATCTGCAGCTGAAGTAAGCAGAATTCTTGTTGAGACTTACGGCAACTATGCTCTGTCGAAAACAACATGAAGAAATTGTTTTGGACGCCTAAAAAATTATGATGTTGAAGATAAAGAACACTGTGAGGCAAGGAAAAAATTTGAAGATGAACAATTGAAAGCATTACTTCATGAAAACTCATGTCAAGCACAAGCTGAACTTGCAGAATCATTAATAGTTGATCACACAAAAATTTCAAAACGTTTGAAAGCATTAAGAATGATTCAAAAGCAAGGGCATTGGGTGCCGTAGGAGTTGAAGCTGAGAGACATCGAACGGCGTCTTGTCACGTGTGAACAGCTTCTTCAGCGGCAGAAAAGGAAACTTTTTTGCATAGTATCATGACTGACGATGAAAAGTAGATACACTAACATTGCTATAACCCTGAGTGTAGAAGATCATGGTGTAAGCCCGGCCATGCATCAACAGCGGAGACAAAGCTGAATGTCCATGGTTCAAAGATTATGCACTGCATTTGGTGGCATCATTTTAAAGATCAGAATAGGCTTTATCCTAGAACCCAGGACCGGATTTTCTTTACGGATTTTTAATGGAAATGATGACAGCCTTAGACAATTTCGTCATAGAGAAGATTACAGAAATAATAAATAAAATATACACCAGAAAACGAACTGAGAAGATCAATTTTCATAGGTCTACCTAAGAAGCCAGGTGCGATAAAGAACGCTTTGGCGCACCAAAAAGTTTGAAGACGAAGAATTGGAGGCATTACTTAATGAAGGTACATGTCAGGCGAAAGCTGAACTTGCAGTATCATTAGGAGTACTTTACACAACAGTTTCGAAACGTTTGAAAGCATTAAGAATGATTCAAAAGCAAAGACGTTGGGTGGCGTACGAATTGAAACCGAGAGACGTCTTGACCCGGCAAAAATATGATTGACGAAAATATATTCTGGTTGTGGATGGTGGCGACGAAGCTCAACATTAAATTACAGAAACACATGCAATAGCCGACAAAGATATTGAGTTCAAAGGCAGAAAACACTGGCAACAACAAAGGCTTGAAAGACGATAGCCAGATGTATCTGGCCATAAATGACATCAATTAAGTGACAACACGAAAAAGCAAAAATGTGTAGGAATTTTAGAATTATATAAGACTGGGGTTTCTGGCCGAAATAAGAAAAGAAGATAGGAGAGAAGAGAACACAAAGAGAGAACAGAGAACACTTCGACAGCTCTTTCATGTGCGTGATTCACACTGGCTGGCCCTTACTCTTCACCAGTATCAGTATCATTGTCGGCGTCTTTTACGTGTGAAAAGCTGCTTCAACTGCAAATTTTTTTTTTTTTTTTTGCATCGTATCGTGAAAAGTGGATACACTATGATAACCCTAAGCATAGAAGATCGCGGCAATTAGCTCAGTCACGCATCAATATTCGCGGCCAACCCGAATATCTACGATTTGAAGCTACAGCACAGCATTTTGTCAGATCAGCTGGGTGTAGATTATTATGAGCTGCTCAAATCGACCAAACCCATCACGGGAAGTTGCTATCAACTACAACTGATGCGTTTTCAGTCGGACATTGAAGAAAAAAACGGCTGCTATACGAACAGAGATACAACAAATTTATTTTGCAACATGACCACGCTAAGCCATATGTTACAAAACTGATGGGAACATGCTTAGAAACACTTAAAGTTATATCCTACCCACCGCATTCACCTGACATTACATTGTTTCATTATTACTTGTTCCGATCGATGGCACATAAAGATGCAAAAAAATATCCAGCACCCGCATTCTGGTTAGCCTCAAAGACGTGTCGTTTTTCCGACGTGTGATTCAAATGCTGCTAGAAAGACTGGAAAAAGTAGTGGCTAGCGAGTGACAATTCTTTCAGTAACATGTATGTCTCCTGCTAATTTTTGTAGATAAAGCATTACTTTTTACGAAAAATTAGAACTTATTCAAGGTCCTGATATACATTTCAGCATGACATATATATATATATATATATATATATATATATATATATATATATATATATATATAAAGTAAGTAAAACAATTCTGAAATTTATTTTAATAATTTCGAAATTTAATTTATTTTCGGAATTTTTTTACTTACTTTATATATTTGGCTCTGTAAATAGATAATAGTATCTACATCGAGCCCTCCACATTGGTTAATTTTAATACTAACAAAATTAATATTAATAAGATGAGGTTTTGGGATTTTAACTATTTGCACATCCTTTTTGGATTAAAATATATATATAAATATAATTTTAATTTAAAAGTACATTCACGGAAACTTCTATGTTCCCAGATATGATCTCGTCATTGGGCAATGTAGGATGTTTTAATTCATAATAATATAATTATATTATGCTCTACAATATTTATTGTGCTGAGCACTGTTTATAAAAAAAATGCCAGGGAACGCAAAATCGTAAAACCTTGGGTTCTTTTTATATGAATTTATATATATATATATATATATATATATATATATATAAATTAAATCCAAAAAAGGATGTGCAAATAGTTAAAACACAATACACAATATATATTTATATATATATATATAGAGAGAGAGAGAGACAGACAGACAGACAGACAGACAGACATAATCTTCCAACAGATGAAGAAAAAAATGGAAATGACAAAATGGTGACTTTTCAGTCGGCTGTTGAGAATCTGATAGACAAAATAAAGTTTTAAGCAAAATGAGAAATTAAGGTAAAAATCTAAAAGAGAAAGCTGGAATTTCTGAAACATATTATGAGGAAAGAAAACCCGGAAAATATAATAATTACATGATATATTGAAGGAAGCAGGGACAAATAGAAACAGAATAATTTGTCAAATTGGTTTTGGGGGAATGGACGATAGAACAGGAACAATGAGGTAAAGATCAAACTTTACTTAGAGCAACAGGATGTATCAAAGACAAACCTCTACAAGTATTTTGTCGACCGCTATCTTTCTGCCTATACTCATAATCTACGTGCATAAAATAACCTTATTTAACAACCCACCTAATTTAAGTGGCTCTTGGGCCTGTCATTAGATGATCAATTAGTAAAAAAAATAATAGAGAGGAAGGGAAACAACTTAATAAGGGGGGTGCAAATGGATGTCCGATCAAGGAGTGGAAAAGATGAGAAACATGAAAATATTGTTAAGTGCTACATAGAGCAAGAAATTGTGGAGAGCCACAATGCCTGCGTCCTGAAGGAACATTACATACAAAAGAAGAATTTTTCGATCTCCCAATCCCTTACGCAAGTGGCAGACTTCCCCACGCGTTTCTCCAATAGCCCTAACGGAAGGGACTCGCTACTAGACCTCTGCTTCACTTCCACCCCAAATTCTTGCTCCACCAGACAGCTCTGCCCTCTCGGAAATTCTGACCACGCCGTAGTTTCTGTCAACATCTCCTTCCACTCCACCCCTACCCAAGAAACCCAGACCAACAGAATATCCTACTGCTATCAAAGAACAGACTGGGATACGTTCCGTGACTTCCTCTGCGACGTCCCGTGGAACAATGTTTTTAGTCTTCCCATCGAAGGCTGTGCATCAGAGGTCTCCTCCTGGATTAAGGCTGGCATCGATGCATTTATCCCTGCCAGGAAATTTCAGCTTAAATCCCATTCGTCTCCCTGGTTCTCGCCCGCTTGCTCGGCCGCCATTGCCCACCGGCATCACTTCTTCCGGCTTTATTGTAGTCACGTGTTGGACCAAAACAGGGGCCTTTTCGCCTCAGCTCGTAATAAGTGTAAAAAGATACTTAACGAAGCTAAGATGCTGATTTCTGCCAGGATGAAGCAGCGCATAGCATTCTCCAAGTTCGGTACCAAATACTACTGGCGCCTCTGCAAACGCGTGTTTGGCAAGATAGGTCCTCAATAACCCCACTAATAAACGAGTTTGAGATCCTCACCTCCTCAGCGGACAAGGCTGAATGCTTTGCCCATAGATTCTCGACCAATTCGATTCTGGATTCGTCTGGAATCCATACACCCGATTTCCCAACTAGAACTGAGGCCTAGTTGAATGACGTCCACATCACGCCCTCGCTGATTTCTAGCATAATCTCAAAACTGGACCCTCACAAAGCAAGTGGTGGGGATGGAATCCCAATCATAGTTTTGAAGAATTGTGCCCCTGAACTCTCCTCTACCCTTTCTAAGCTCTACAACCTCTGCCTATCTTCCTCCTGCTTCCCTGCCTGTTGGAAGTCTTCTTCTGTGGTTCCAATATTCAAGAACACTGGTGAACCATCGGACCCCGCAAATTACCACCCCATCAGCCTTCTTCCGATCTTCGGCAAAGTGTTCGAAGCCATTATCAAACAGGTCGTTCAGCATCTCACAGCCCTCGGGCTCCTCTCCGACAAACAGTATGGCTTCCTCTTCACCAAGTCCACTGATGATATGCTAACGACAATCACCAAGTATATATACCAGGCTCTCGACAAGAATGGTGAAGCCCGAACCGTCGCCTTGGATATCTCTAAAGCATTCGACAGAGTATGGTATGCCGGCCTTCTACGGAAACTGCGAAGCTATGGCATAACTGGACTTTTGTTGGACTTGATCCGGTCATTCATCTCTAACCGCACACTGAAGGTGGTATTAAACGGACATGCCTCCCAGAACTACCCTACAAATGCGGGTGTACCCCTAGGCTCTATCTTAGGTCCTACGCTCTTTCTAATCTATATCAATGATCTCCCAAATGTCATAAGATCACAAGTAGGCATGTACGCCGATGATACCACAGTTTACTCTCGCCTCGATCAAAAATCTGGTGTTGGTGACAAGGCGAACCTCGCTGCCGAGCTTGAGAAGGACCTCCAATCCGTGGTGGATTGGGGTAAGAAATGACTCGTAAAATTCAATTCTTCCAAAACGAAGCTGCTGTCAATTAACCACCACAGACAACCGCACCTCCCTCCCATTAGCATGGAACAGGCTTGCCTCCCAGAGAGTAAATCACTACGCCTGCTTGGCCTGACACTCTCAGCGGACCTCAAGTGGAATGAGTACGTCGAATCCATTGCTAAATCCGCAGCTATGAAAGTCGGCTCTCTCTGCAGGGCCCGGAAATTCTTTCCGCCTGAATCTATCCTACAATTATATAAATCTACCATCCGCCCGTGTATTGAGTACTGCTGCCACATCTGGTCGGGTTCCCCTTCTATTCTCCTCGGGGTCCTTGACAAAATACAGCGAAGAATCTGTAATGTGATTGATACCGACTTGGCTGACTGCCTGCAGTATCTCTCTCACCGGCGTGACGTGGCATCCCTGTACCTCTTCTATAAATACTATCATGGCTTCTGCTCTGACGAACTTAAATCACTGGTGCCCCCTAGATGTGAATTTGCACGAGATACTAGATTGGCAACTAGGTCCCACCCTTTTACAGTGAAACCGATGAAATGTAACCGCAATTTCTACTCCAACAACTTCATTCCTCGCACTTCCCGCCTGTGGAATTCCCTACCGCATGCTTGCTTCCCCGACGGCTACAACCTCCAGGAGTTTAAATGTAAGGTCAATAGACACCTCCTAACACACTAACTCACACCCACTCTCTCCAACTCTCTCCCTATGTACATCCTAAGTCGTCTATCACTCTCCTTCTGACATATCCTATACCCAATCCCTCTATGTAACCCCCTGCGCTATAGTGGCAGTGGAATTCCTTGCTTGGGGTACACGATTAAATAAAAATAAAAGAATAATGATAAAACTACATTTTTCTATTACAACCTTCACTCTCTGTAGCCACACACGCAAACACGTATAGGTGCCTCCAAAGATTCGATAAAAAAATGAGCATATATGATGAAAAAAATAATTTATTATCTATTGTACAAATAAGAGGTTCAAGAGGAATGAATAATGCAAATAATAAAAATAATACTCTTTTAAAAAAAAGAAAGGGAAGGCAGGATAATAGAGATTAAAAAGATAGGTAAGAAAAAAGAATAAGTGAACAAGAGAAAAAAGAATGAGGGAATTAATGAATTAATGAATAAATAAAGGAAGGAAGGAAGGAAGGAATGAAGGAAGGAACTGAGTCAATGTTAACATTGAGAAAGAAAGAACGAAAAAAGCTATTAAGCAAATAATTTCACCGTTGAGTAAGAGAGAATAGAAAAGAAAGAAAAAGAAAGAAAACAAACGAAAGCAAAAAGAGATAAAAAAGAAAGAATGAATGAATAAATGAATGAATGAATGAATGAAAACCTATGAGACAAAATTGTCAACGTTACAAAAGAAAGAATTGAAGAAAGATAAGCTACAGCTCAAAAAGTTGTTAACACTGAAGAAAGAAAGAAAGAAAGAAAGAAAGAAAGAAAGAATCGTTGACGTTGGTTAAGAAAAAAAAGCTAAAACAGAAATAAAAATTAAAGCAAAAAGGCTTAAAGAAAGAAAGAAAGAAAGAAAGAAAGAAAGAAATCGTTGACGTTTTAAAAAAAAAGGCAAAACTTAAAGCAAAAAGGCAAAGAAAGAAAGAAAGAAAGAAAGAAAGAAAGAAAGAAAGAAAGAATCGTTGACGTTGGTTAAGAAAAAAAAGCTAAAACAGAAATAAAAATTAAAGCAAAAAGGCTTAAGAAAGAAAGAAAGAAAGAAAGAAAGAAAGAAAGAAAGAATCGTTGACGTTGGTTAAGAAAAAAAGCTAAAACAGAAATAAAAATTAAAGCAAAAAGGCTTAAGAAAGAAAGAAAGAAAGAAAGAAAGAAAGAAAGAAAGAAAGAAAGAAAGAAGATCTATAAAGCTAAGAATTGTTGACCTTGGATAAAAAAAAAGGTAAAACAAAAAGAAAAATTAAAGCAAAAAGGCTTAAGAAAGAAAGAAAGAAAGAAAGAAAGAAAGAAAGAAAGAAAGAAAGAAAGAAAGAAAAATATTAACGTTGAATAAGAAAGAAAGAAAGAAAGAAAGAAAGAAAGAAAGAAAGAAAGAAAATCTATAAAGCTAAGAATTGTTGACCTTGGATAAAAAAAAAAAGGTAAAACAAAAAGAAAAATTAAAGCAAAAAGGCTTAAGAAAGAAAGAAAGAAAGAAAGAAAGAAAAGCGATTAAGCAAAAAAAAAAAATTGTTCATGTTGAATAAGGAAGAATAAAAAAAAGAAAATATATAATAGAAAGAAAAAAGCTAATGTAAAAAGAGATAAGAAGAAAATAAAGAAAAAGATTTTAATGCGAAAAATTATTGACTTTTAATAAGAAAAAAATTGAAGAGCCAAAACAAAAAATTATATGACAGAAAAAAAAGGAAGAAAGAAAGTGAAAAAGAAAGAAAGAATAAGAAATAAGATAGAAGTTAATTAAGTAATGTAAAGGTAAAAGCTATAAGTAAGTAAAATAAAGCCGAGATATTTAAGAAAAAAGCTAGTAACAAAAAACAAAAATGAAATAATGAGATGTGGAAATACAATGCTTTTTCCCGCTTTCTGAAACTTCCTCTAGAAAGTCAGATAACGCTGGATATAAACAAACGGAAAGATATCTCAATCTAGCGAATCGCTTTCTTTTGATTGCGTCACAGAAACGGTGAAACATACAACTTAGAGAAAATTATTGCTTCCTCAATTTTTTTATTCTTATTTTTCTTTTCTCTTTTCTTTTTCCATTTTTTTTTTTTTTTACATTAAAAATTACATTTCGCTCGACCATACCTTTAAAGAAAAATAAAATATAAACCTGTTAGAATATCATGTTCCCTCGGATTCTTATTACAGTTTAATGACCTAAGACATTTTTTTGTTCAATACTGTCACAGTTTAACTTGCACTCATACAAAATATGGATTTATTTCTCCGGATGAAATACTGCACAGTCGACGAGTGGGTCAATCAGTACGTGTTTCTTTGTTGATCTGAAATAGCTACTATGACACCTGAATAAATAAATAACATTTATCAACACTGTTTTTATAATAATAAAAAAAGGTAAATAAAGGTTAATGAAATAGACACACAGAACCCTTGGCATCTCCAACAGAAGATCCTTACCACCTGTTCCAGGTAGATGCTTCGACACTACACCTGACGTGGACAAAAAAGATTGATTCATTTTTACGTAAATATTACCACAGCATTTCTATTTTAAAAAATGTCGAGGTAATTGTTCTGATGAGCTTTCTTCTTTAATAAACCAGCTTCACGAATTTAAACGCGATCGAAATGTGGTTTTTTTTTAGAAGGATGTTGAAGATAACACGCAAGCAACGACGAGGGTTTGGATAGGATGTAAACGAAAAGGAAACATATACTTAATATCAGAAAGAGATCGCTAAATTTCTGGGACACGTAATGAAAAAGCAGAGTTGAAGAATTTAATACCCACAGGACGGATAGAGGGAAAAAGAGAAAGGAAAAGATCACGCGAAACATACATGATGGGCTTGAGCAAGTACATGGCAGAGCAGGTTTTGAAAAAAAATATGCTAAGAGATACAATGGCTAGGAGGATGTGGAGGGCCATGATTGCCTACGTCCTGAAGAGACACGGCACATAAAAGAAGAAGCTAGTCATCATAAATTAACTGGTGAAATTCTTCAAACTTAAAATCCAGCAAAGATGTCATTTGGTTCTTCTCAGAAAATCTCATAACCCTACAGTTGATCTCGTAGTTCCCCAGACCTCAACCCATGTGAGCTACTATGTATAGAGAGTAGTTGAGAAAGAGGTTACTGAGCATCCTCATGAAACTAAAAAAATTCATAAAGCCTCCATATTCAAAGTATTGTCCTAGATGAACAAGGACCACTTCATCCTTGTATGTAGTGTGTGTGTGTGTGTGTGTGTGTGTGTGTGTGTGTGTGTGTGTGTGTATGTGTGTGTGTGTGTGTGTGTGTGTGTGTTTAGGCAGCACATTTTCTTTTACTCATGTCAGATTAAATAGATTCCAAACATTGTGTCTGCTTATTTTTAATAAAATCCGTTCATACTTACGGATAATCTTTCGCGTATTATAATTGAAAAATGTAAGAAATGAACTATAACTTTAACAAGTGATTTTATAATTCATTTCTCGATGTACTTTCAATTTCCTTCCGAAATCATCTTCAGGGGTCTAAATTGTGGTAACAAAAAATAATCGCAAAAATTACTGTAATTTTTTTCTTGCTTCAAATATAACAGTTGACAAATTGCTAGCTTTCATTAGAACGTGAAAATTATCCAAAATGGAATTTTTTATATGTCGTAATGTCATGGTCATGCACGTGTTAAATCATGAAAAAACTGTTCTTTTTACAAACATTTTAGAAGATACTACAGTACTCATAGCTGATTCTATTAATTGACGGCTTAAGTTTTTTCATGAATATATATATACATAGTTTTAGTACAAAGGATTTGCCACTTTAACTAAGCAGATTCATGCCAACTTCGAAGTTTCTTGAGGACACCGTACCTCACACATCGGGGCTGGTTTTAAATCCAATGACAAATCCTTTGCACTAAAACTATCACTGCTCTATCTAAAAAGCAATATTGACGCTGAATATCATTATAACTCAACACTACATATATATATATAGGAGGAGGCAGTTTATTTCCTGCTTGAAAGCAACACTCAGTTTGTATATATATATATATATATATATATATATATATATATAAGTTGTTTGCGAAAAATTTTGTATTAATTTATATTTAATTTTTAAAATTTCTATCCAGTTAGAGAATTCATATTTATTTATATTATTTACATTCGTATAAAGATCTTTATCTTCGTTATCATTATCATAACCTTTCATCCATTGTGCCTTCTCTCCTTCTTCGTGTGTTCGTAGATCCTGGTAACCTGCAGAGAACTGAACACTTTATTTTATCTGCGAAGGAAAGTTTTCCCGTTTTTCTGTCAATATCCAAAGATTTCTCGTCTTGTTCTCGTTATTAATGCTCCGTTATTACACAAACTGTTTTCACTGAATCGGCACTGGCCATCACGGGGATTAGACTCACCCTCAATAACATCCTGTGGGGTAGAACCATTCTTTATTTGATGCAAATTACGTAAATTACGTAAACATCGCGGTCATCTCTAGCAGAGAAAGAAATGTACGTTTAATGATCCTTTTTGCCATTTCAAGGCGGCGTTGAAAATTCTGACACCGAATTTGTATTATATATATATATATATATATATATATCACTAGCAGTATAGCACGACATTGCTCGGCTGCAATGCAAGCTTTAAAACTAATCAGTGGTCCTGGAGCTCAGACTCCTTGGATGTTGGCACGAAAGGCTAAAAAGCAATAGTTGCTTCCAGTTAAATCGAACCCGTAGACTGAAAGAAAAATGAATGGATGTAAGTCAAATTTTGATTTCCTGGTATCAATATCAAATAAGTTTTTTCGTCGTAAACTGAATTTTGAAGGCTAAATAAGTCATCTGAGTAAATGCTATCATGGCTGAGACTAAGAACTAAAATTATACCTACTTAGAGTCAAACCTGAAGCAAAAACTAAAATAAAAGCGCTGAAAAAATTACAGACATACAGGCAGATAAACAGACACACAAACATCTTGCCTTATACATATATATATATATATATATATATATATATATATTATCGATTTTGAGCACTATTGTAAGAACTGCAACCTTGAAGCTTCTGAATATCGTTTCTTATGTCTTTGTCTATGAGTGTATCAAATTTGATTAAAATCGGACCACTCCTTCTATTACCCAATTTTTTCGATTATCAATTTTCAATATTTATTGGGGGTACCTCGACACAAAACCTAGCTAAGAACACTCGCAGACGCTTATAGTACAACTGTGTAAATTTTCAAGAAAATCGGTTCAGCCGTTTCGGAGTCTATAGGTAACGGACACACACACACAGACACACAGACACACACACACACATAGACAAAGTTCCATTTATAAATAAGTTTAGATATCGCTTTAATCATGATTCGATTACTGACTTTCGGCACCGGTGTAACACTTTGTAGCAATGTCTCTACCGGAGAATGAATAGCGTAGATAATAGTGTTTCTTCTGCTTTCTCAAAGAGTAATGCGATATAAATTGCTACAGAGACACTTAATGAGGTGCACCAACGACCTACTGCAGTAAACAAGTTCTTTTCCTTTCTTTTTTTTCAGTTTGGGTTTAAGGAAGGGTGTGTGAAAAGATTGTAAAGTACTTGGGAAATCCATAAAACAACGGGAGTGCGACTATATCGAAGAACGTTGAGTTTGTGTCTTGTTTATGGTAGTTCAAAGAGGCTACTTAGACGGTCGGTGTATTTGATGTCCTCAGCCGAGTAATGGTTGCTGATTTGTATTTAAGAACCATTTATTTTGGAAAGTTGTTAACTAGAGAGTCTCTTTTAAAACATTGTTTTTTATTTATTTTTATTCCGCTTTTTTTTTTATATATAGCTATTCTTTTTTCCTCACAATTCTCAATTTCATTTTCTCGTTCCCCATAACTTTCCACCTAACAAATACAATTGCTAACTCTTTTTTATGTGCTGATCAATGGTAACATGCTGGTTGAAAATGAATTTATTCTTTCACATGCAATATTTCTTTGCCTCTCTCGCCTTCACTACTTTTTCTTTCAAGTTAATCTCTATCACAAAAATAACAACAGCAAACAGTCGTAAGCAGGGGAATACTCTCTTCACTTTGTCTGTCTGTCTGTCTGTCTGTCTGTCTGTCTGTCTGTCTGTCTCTCTCTCTCTCTCTCTCTCTCTCTCTGTGTGTCTCTCTCTCTTACATGCACACAAACACATATTTACAGAGAGATAGAGAGAAAAGAGAGAGAGTTCTATCAGAGAGAGCGTGTAGACGAAATGCTGACATTCAGTGGAATACGTAGAGAAAAGACATTTAAGTCTGGCACTCTTTGCAGCAAAGTGTTCCATATAAGAGATAGTGTATTTCTGGAAATAATACAAATCAAAGGTTTGTCACTTAGTTGACTGATGTTACTTTCGTAGACGAACCTTCTGGGAATCACACTGTCTACTCATCAGAGTGTATCAGCAGTTGACTATCAGTATTGTCGGAATGCTGAATTTATATCAATCAGCTGAAAAATCATATATGTATATATATATATGTATATATAGGTACCTAAACTCAATTGCCGAAAAAGGGCTCAAACTTAATAAAAACACAATTTTATCATCAAAATGTTTATGTTTATGTTAAGCGAAATTTTTTCAAATATTTTTCAAATTTTTAATGGTCAGCTTTCGACGAGTAACAACAATAAACTCCCGGATAAAACAATACCATTAATATTTTCTACGAAAACCAGATGCATTGCGATTATAAACAAGAAAACTCTTCACTTCGAAACATACGCAATTCCCGTCGACTTAAACAAAAGAATTAAACTAATCATCAATTCTACAAAATTTAAAACGGCTAAACTCCTCATCAAAAATAACATTTCACCCGATACAAAATACAGCAAACCAATATTATTTACAAATTTACATGACTTTGAAGAACTGTATTCTTGATCCATCTAATTTCGTAAATAATTATATCAGACATACAACTACGAACTTTACTCGAAAATTCACGCTGCATCTCCCAGAGCAGAGCTCAAATTGATCTCATTTAAACACACACGGGGATCTAGCACATCGTATCCGTAACATAATAATTGACAACACAGATATCATAGCATCATCCACATGCAAAAATGGCTTAAAATAATGAAGGCATTATTGATAAAAAAGAAAAGTCCAACACGTAATCATATCAACTACGAATACGCTAACAGTGTGTTTACCGTGTTCGGTACATAAAACATGTACATTACTCAACAAATAAACATAACACTACATACATTCTGTTACACGTAAAAAATAACATCCATCCTCGGTAATGGCTAAAATTATAACTGAAAGTGCTCAGATAAACAAAACGTTTGGACAGTTTTTATATAATTTACGTCCTCAAGAGAAAAAAATGATAAGATCTCAGAAGTAATTAGACAAGAAACGAAACCTGCATAAAAGGTAGATTGCCGACCAAATAAATATATATCAGAAATAGTAGGAGGATTTGAAATAATTAAGTAATTCATCGAGTTTTTATTCGACCTCAACAGAATGCAGAAAGCACTGGACGGCCGTTTCGTCCTATATTTGGGACTCTTCAGCAGTGCGCATCCACTAACAGGAATTGAAAACCAAACAGATAGGTTATTAAGCAAACGTCATACCAACTATACCATGGGCACCGGTAACAAAGAGGTAACGAATTAAACTCGATGACGCGCCGCTCGTTTACATATTCTGTGATGGAACTCATCCAAGTTCCTTTACTCATAGGACCGTGCCTCCCAGAATCACGACTACTCTCACCAAGCCACCCACTCCAGAGTATTATAAACTGGTTATATATATATATATATATATATATATATATATATATATATATATATATTATAGTTATGTTTATCTAACACAAAGCCCAAGATCCTCTCAATATAGAGTTTTACTGTGTGGTGTTTTACGAGCGTAAGAAAAATCAAGAAATTAAGTTCATGGGGTTATGCAGGAAGGATAACGGTTATATAAAGGTTTTTCGATTATTACAATGGATATTACATATTTCACCGCTTTTATGTTATTATCTCGGCTCGTCAGATCCAAAATAATTAGATTTGGATCTGACGAGCCGCAATAATAACATCAAAGCGGTGAAATATGTATTATCCATTGTAATAATCGAAAAGCCTTTATAAATTACTCTGTTAAATCAAATAAATGAATTTAACATTGAGTTCTCTTGAGTTCGTCTCTTTTGGAAGTTACCTGGATTACACAGCAAGTGGACTACATTATATATACACAAATGTAGCGATTATTTTAGGAGAAAATTGCAGACGCGTAAAACCAGAGAGGATAATCCAAAAGATCTTATCCAGTTAATATAAAATATTAATTAGATAAAAGTAGAGAGTTCGATGGATATAATCCAGAGCATTATCAAATATTGAGATCAAAAATCAACATAAGTATATATCAGAAATAGTAGGAGGATTTGAAATAATTAAGTATTTCATCAAGTTTTTATTCGACCTCAACAGAATGCAGAAAGCACTGGACGGCCGTTTCGTCCTCCACTTGGGACTACTTCAGCAGTGCGCATCCACTACCTTTTCTAAAACGCACGCCTACGAATTATTCCAAACAGCGCTCAGCTCATTAGCACTGTCATAGATTGTGGTCAAGAGGTCAAATTTAATATTTTGTTTAGTTATTGGCTTCAACAAAATTGGGAGTGGGCAGGAGCACCCCTCACCACTAGTAAGTGATATTTTTCTATTTTCAATATATTGTCTTTCTTTGCTGTGTCCTTCTGGACGTGATCGATCATAGCTCTCCACAAATTTGTTACAAAAATAATTAGTAAAATATAAAGTAAAAGTAAAAATCAATCTTTCAGTCACTTAAATGCCATACATGATACACGCTTGAGCAATCATTTCTCGAAAGAGACATGACTAACTAAGCGGAAGATATTCCCGCACTAGGTTGCCATTTATTTCTGCGGTAGACTGGTTGCCAACCAAGCCTATAAAATCCAATCTGTCGGGCATTTAACTCATACCTGGAGAGAGAAGAGATGGATTAATACTTGTCCCAAGGGTATTTGTGTGTAAGTGAATGCAATGAATTCAACTGGAATTCGATCTCGGTTCTTCAATTTCTCATTCCGAGTCGATATATATTGCACCACAACTCAGCCGCTGTCGAGGCGTATGACCAATTAAGACAAGCTAAGACAAGCTTAGTACTCAGTGATCACGTATGCGGGGGCTGGGTAAATTTTGACTAGCGGCTTGAGTGTACGTGCTCAGGTCCCCACGTTAAAAACCGACTTTGTGTCACAACCTTAATAAATAAACATACTCGATTTTTAATTCATTTTTTTAAAGTTCATCCTTATTTCTCTGTTCAAGTCAAGATATTATTTTACCGCTTCTTTCTTTCTTCTACCACGGCTACAATGAGTTAACTGTCTTAAATTTTGATGGTTGTACTAGACAGTGACTGTGACTTTCCATTGGGAGTGTGCTGTGTTGGTAGTTTGCTGGTTGTGCTTCCAAATGGTCATTAGGAGCCCGAACGCTTTCCTAGCGCTTAAAGAGGCTGCTCTGATTGAAAAACAACTACTGACATATACGCGTTACTTACGAATAATTCAAAGATGAGTCTGTTGAAGTGTGCAAGAAACGTAATGGTTACCGGTGTGAATCCCGGCACAAATGTCCAAGAAAAATACATGACCCCATCACTTTTATTTCTCACCATCTATGGATTAAATAGATGTAGACAGGTCTCTCTAATCTTAAGTGGCAGTCAATATAGGATAAAAAATTTGAATTGAATCTTGTACAGAAAGCAACGGGAAATCATTCTACTAAATCTTTTAATAGTCATGACAATTTACAGACTATAAAGAAAAGGAATCTGAGAAAAATTACATCGCTTTGAACAATGAAAATGTGTATCCAATTCATAACTATTGCGAATTAGTTTGCGCTTGCTAACCATCTTGCTACCATATGGTAGACGCCCAGCAATTCCAACTTAAGATTTGTATTTAAATATATATAGCACAGTATTACATCACGTTGGTATGGCGATATTCTAAGCGTAGCTTAGATGTGGCACATAGCTGAGTGAGGATCGATCACACAACGTAGTCGTAATTGTTCCCAGCGAGACAATCTTGATAACCATTACACCAAACAGCAAGATGGTGTTTTTGAATTACTCAGCGTATTATTTTTTCAGTCTCCCCTTCATTCTTTATTTCTTCTTAGTTCCCAGACCTTTTTTCTAATTCCGCCATCTCTATTTATCATTTATTTTTATTTCCCTATTTACCCTACATTCTCTTTATGCTTACTTGTTTGTTTTTCTTTCGAAGAACAATCTTTTATTTTATTTTACCCAATGCCTCCATGTTTTATCGGGATTTTGCATTTATTTCTCGTTTATGCTTCTTTTTCCAAACACGACTCTCTTACAGCGAGTAACTTACCTCATTAGATTTTCTCACTAAATATTCACTCAATATACAAATCACTAAGAACCACTAAAATAGAGGATTACGAAAAGAGGTTGTCGTATGGACGTAAGAGGAGAAGTCAGTCAGTCAAGTGCCATACGTGATACACGCTTTGGGCGATCATGCCTCGAAAGAGACATAACTGACTGGGCAGATGCAGTTGCCAGAAAAGGCTATAAAACCCAGTCTGTCCTATTATTTAACCCATAACTGGAGAAAAGAGACGGATTAATATCTTTCCCAATGGTATTTGTGCGTAAGTGAATGCAAGGAATTTAATTGTAATTCGAACTCGGTACCCCGATTTGTCGTTCTGAGTCGATATCCGCTGCGCCACAACGCGAAAGTGGAGAAAGCAAGTTCAAATTTTTTTAGATAAGTAGGAGAGAAAACTGTCGGCTCTAGAGGTTGCGAGTGTAATAATTAAGGAAGCATCTTCTCGGGAGATTGTTTCCACAAATAGCTAGCAGATTAGCAACTGGCAAGTATATTAAGGAGACAAACATTATTTAAAGTTAAACGATTTCAGGTTGTGGAGAACCATGATCAACTACAACCTGAAAGGATGTAGCATATAGAAGCTAAAAACAAAATAGGATAAAACTCTTAGGTAAAATTAAAATATTACAAATATTGACACAATTCATTTATCTTATCATTCTTATTCTTACTTGAGAAAAATATTTACCTGGCTTCATATTCTAATGTAATTTTTTAGATATTCACAAATAAAAATATAACATTAACAAATATATTTTCGTATTACGACTTTCCTATCAAAAGTTTTACTATTATTAAATTGTTTCAATACATAAAATATTTTTACACATTAGTTCATTTATTATTTAATTTTATATTTTTCTGCAGCAACCATTATAAAAAATAATATTACGATATTCTAAAATTTAGGATTTTTTTCTCAAATTATTTCCTATATTCCGTATTTTTTCAAAGTATTTTATCTTAGGTTTGTTAATAAAAAAAAAATATGGTTTCCACGCTCCAAAATGTTTTGACGAAATTTATTTTATTATAATTATATGTCGGTAGAAAAAAAGGAATAAGATAATATTTTTTTATTTAATTTTTAATAAAAAAAATAATAACACCTCGTGTATAAAATTGATAGTAATTTCATTTTTCTATGTTTAATTTATTTTTTTTATTTTATTATTTATTTATTTATTTATTTATTTTGATAACCAGCGATGTTTGGGAAAAGAAACACTCACTTTGGTGATTATTAATAATTAAATAATTAAATATTTTGTCTCAAATTTGTTTCTTTCAGATAAGATTTTTATTTTTTTTATAAGGTAGATAAAGAAAGTCGAAAGAAAGGACTACAAATAAACTGCAAGAAAACCGAATCTATGGTCAGCAGCAAACAGAGAAGCCCAAAATGCCATTTAAAGGTTGGGGATATTAAAATCAAGCAAGTACAAAAATTTATGTACTTGGGAAGTGTTCTAAGGGAGAACGGAAAGTGCGACACTGAGATCCGAAGGCAAACTGGAATTGCCATGAACGCATTCCAGAAGCTGAAAAGAGTATTAAGAGACAGGAAAATTTCGTTAGAAAAAAAAAGAGAGTACTGAAATGCTATGTGAAGTCAATTCTTTAATATGGCAGTGAATGCTGGACAATATCATCAAAGATGAAGGAAACACTTGAAGAGGCGGAAATATGATTCTACAGAAGGATGCTGCGGATATCATAGTTCAGGCATGTGAACAATAGGGCCTGAGCAAGTGGAAGACAGTGCGGGGTTTAACTGGGGTAACAGGAAAAAGCATGCTAATAGCCACCAGGGATAGGGAGACGTGGAAGGCCATGATTGCCTACGTCCTGAAAGGACATGGCACATAGAAGAAAAATAATATATACACAAATTAAAGAAACAGGGTAGTTGACTTTTATTGAAGGCAGTCATCTAAGGGCTGAATAAAAATATTATTTGTTAAGATCTTCATGCGAAGCAATTTTCACCAGTTTGGTTACCTTGGGTACTTTTCCTACAGTTTCTTCTTTCCATTCACGATGACGTATAATTTAAAGGTCCAAATGGACCATTAATTATTTTTAATGGATTTAAGAAGGTTTAGTCTGCTAAAATCGGATCTCCGTTGACATATGTATTTATTTTCTATGGCTTAAACCCGGACACATATTCATTAAACTTTTCTAAGATCAATTCCACACTATATTAAATTTCAATTTTGCAAGAACTAAAATCTTATCAAGGGGATATATTTACTAATTAAACTTTGACTATTAAAAGTAAAATTTGATTTATGAATCAATTAAATGTTCAAGACAATAGCTAAAATATCTATTGTGTGTATCGATTGTGTTCATGTTTAATGAATATTAATATGCGATTGTCATTTTTATATACATATAAAAAGTTAAAAAAAACTTATGTTCCCAAATTCATCTATACGTTTGACCACGTGCTTAACTATCTCGTGTATTTAAAATCAAGGAATTTACCAAAGTTCAAAGAAATGACACCGAAGAAAACTAATACAAATCACACATTAAAGATAACGAAATCAGAAAGGTGCAACAATTTAGATATCTGGGAGGCGTTTTAACAGCGGATGGAAAGTGTAACACGGGAATCTGAAGAGAATAATGCTTTCCAAAGGCTAAACAAAGTATTAAGCAACAAGAAAATAGCGTTAGAAACAAACAAAGAGAATTGAACTGTTATGCAATATCAGTTCTTCTCCATGGTAGGGAATGCTGCGCAGTCT